>SKCR01030508.1:0-249659 GCA_019454045.1 Zanthoxylum bungeanum
TAAAAGTACAGTAAAAGAAAATGCTGAGGTAAAAGGATCCATTTTTATTACTTCTATTTTAGATATCTCCCTTAATATAATATATTAACTTTGCATGATAATTACCAACCGACCAATCAGGCGGTATCCAGTTTAGTCAGGTTAAAACCAATTTAAATAATTACCAACCGACAAATATGGCGGTATCCTCGTTAAGTCAGGTTTTAACTAGTTTATATATTATAATTAAGGGAGATTAATTTAAATATTAGTAATAAAAGTTTTACCTTTTACCCCAGCAAAGGGGAGTTACCTTCTCATTACTGAAAAGTAAAAACTGAAAATTAAAGAAAGAAAAGTATTATGCGTAAAAGTAAATTGCAGAAAGTAAAAACTGAAAAGTAAAGAAAATAAAGTGCGAAAGCGGAAATTAATTAATGAAAGCTGTAAATAAACAAACAAGATACAATCTTCTTGGTATTCTTAAGGAATTCCTTAGAAGAAATTATGAATTTACAAATGAAATGGCTTGGTATTTATAGGCAAAATTTTGCCTCCATCCAATCATCCACCAAATCCATTATTAATTGCTCCACTAATTGCTCCACCAAATCCATTATTAATTGCTCCACTAATTGCTCCACCAAATCCATTTAGCTTCAGGCTCGCTTGTTTGACCTCCCTTTAAAATACACCCTTAGCCTTGGCCCAAAACTACACCAAGCCCAATCCAATAAATAAATTAAAACATTTAAATTAAATAACTAATAAAATTGAAATGAAATTAAATTAAAATCCAACACAAATTAAATTAAAAAATTAAATTTAAATTAAATCTAAATACCAAAATAAAATAGATCACTTCCTAATTTAGACAAATCACTCACCAATTTTAATATATTACCCACCAAAAATATAATATTCTTCCCTTAAATAAATATATCCCACCCAAATTACATGATTTTATCCCCTTAATAAATTGATGCATCCATATTTAATTGATTTGTTTCCTTTAAAAAAACCATGCACAAACCATAATTCATTCCCTCTCACTATAAAAATAGAACAACTTCAACCATTGGCTCAAAAAAAGAACTCTCTGACGGCCAAAAATAAAAACAAACACAAAACCCTACCTCTCTTTCAACCCTACTCACGGCAACAACCCTCCTTCCCCACAATAACACCACTCACAAATACAGCCATTGACTGAAAAACAACAAAAAATAACACCCATTTAGCCCACACCACCGACAGAAACATATAACAAAACCCTAAACACTCTATTCCCCTCTCTCGGCAGCCACATGCTTCCCTCTCCACCACAAATAAATTGCACGCCAACAGCCCATCATCTTGACTCCACGTGAACCAAAGCGACCCACCACTATCAAACGTCCTGCCAACGCAAAACCATTCACGAAGACACTCCCAAACTGCCACTCCATTCACGAAAATAAACCCATTCATAGCCATAAATGAACCACACATATGGTCATTCACCCACACTGAACGCAAAAACACGTGAACCAGCACCTTAGCATTAACCAGCCCCTCAACCCTAAACACATTTCACATCACTCTCCTCACACAGAACACGCACCTGCAGTTCACAGTCCCTAACAGCCCACTGCCCTTCATAGATCAACTACGCAGCTACCTCACCTAACCGAATAACCCTAGACAGCCCTTAACAACAACCTTACACGCCTCAAAACCTGCTCCCTCTCGCAACCCTGCACCACGCACTCAGCCAAATAATAAATAACCAGTAACCCCTCGGCACTTCAGGCTCCAGAAACACACACTCAGCCTCACACCAATCTGCCCTCATCAACCAAACGTAGCCCTTCCACTAATGCCAAGCCAGTAGCCCCTCACGTCCCTTACCTCTCGCCATCTCACAAAATCAAAACCAAAAAACACTTAAGCCACCGATCAAACAAACGAAGCTACCTGCCCATTGCCCATCTACACAGCAAGCATCTCAGCCTTTTACCTCACGTCCATAGCCAGCATAAGCCAACATGTGTTCACGCCCACAAACAGCCATGCACCAGCCCTTTAACGCAAGCCACAAGTCCCAAAATCTGCCCTTAAACAGCTGCCCAAATAAGTCTTAGACTACCACAACTCACTGCCCTAAACCGCACCTCACCACACTGAAAATACAGTCCCTAATAACCTAAATACAGTCCCCGAAAATACCCCAAAAAAGTCCCCGAAAATACCCCAAAACAGCAGCCCCTGGACCTCTAAAAAAGGCAAAAACAGTAGCTTTGTAGACCTGAAACAGTAAGCAGAAACACAGAGAAAACAGCAGCCAAACGGAGGTCAAACAGCAAGAAAAACAGCGAAACAGTGAGCTAAGATGCTAAGCCAGTGAAACAGAAAAGTGAGGAGCTTTAACCATTCTGATCTCCGCGAAACGCAAGTCCGAAAGTCGGCAAAAAAGGTTAGACCTGAGGGTATTTTTCACACTCGTTTCAGTTTTATTTTTATTATTTATTGAGTATTGTTCGCATGATTATTATGTTAAAATGCATGTTGTGGCCCTTGAGTAGATAAATATGCATTTATTACGAAATATTGTATGTTGTGGCCTTGGGATAAAATGAAAGATGTGTCAACTCTCGCGGTATATCGGATGGAAACCCGGACATAAATTTCATAGCCGATTCCGAATGGACGGTAGTATGATCTGTACTCGGGATACAACTCCACATACCGCTTGAGTAAACGGCACATTCTTTCGTTTTATGTTGCTTTGATTTATTTATTATTCGTCATTTAAATTCTGAATGTTATTTGTTTGCGCTTCTGTGTTATCAATGTGAAATTGCATATTTACCGTCATTTTGCTATCACGTGCTAGTATCACTATGATTTATTTGCATTTCTGTATTTATGAATGCTTGCCGTTATAAATGATGTATTTTTGAAAGCATGCAAACTCGGACATAGGTTCTATACAAATTTAGATGCAAACTTCATCTTCATGTATGTGAATTTAGGATTACTATACTCTTGGAAATAAGTGTTACTTAAGCTTGATTAAATTATTACACAAATCCTTTCATTATAAGTGACATAAGTAAGGGACCATTCCGAACCCAACGGTTTGAGGTCTTCCCTTGCGAGGGGTGAGTGCGGCCTTAAATCTCATTTTCCCGGTTCGCACCGGGTGGCGACTCCATTATTCTCCGGTTTAGTCCCCCGTGGCTACTCCGTACTCCCAACCGGACCGCGAGCCTGGGACAGCATGCGTCACCCAGTTTCTGTGTCCCACAGTCTGGCGACTCCACTGGGGATAGAGAATCGGCCCCGAAATATTGTCTTGTAATGTTTGGATTTATGTTCTAATTGACCGTGTCTATTGTGGATGAAGTGAGGGTTTAATCAAAGGCATTTTGAGGCTAGGTAATGGTTTGGTGTCTTCCTTCACTCACTACCTTTCTAGAAGGAAAAGCTATGAAGGCACCTAGATAGCCATCTACTCGTAGCCTATTGTGATGGACTAATTTGGAGGACTCGTTGTTTATTCCTGACACCAAGCGATAAGAGCCTAAGAGGCTTGGGTATTTAAGTGAGCCTCGCTCCACCCTCCCTCTGGGGAATCTACAACGGGAAGTCTATTTGACAGTCGGTCACACACCATAGCTCACTGGCACGTACCTTAGTGTATAAAAAAAATGTGCGCTCACTTGGCCGCTCGAACCCTTGATTGGGGAGACCTAGTTGTGGGCCATCCTTCGCCAGTGAGAGCCTTTGTCTACACTCTTGCGAACCCACCCATAGACCGAGGTTGTATGGTTAAAGTAACAATTATTTCCTTGAGTATGTGCTTGTGGACCATCCTCATTTGGATGTAGTTGGACTATTGTCAGAAATGCGAACTTGCTGGGCCATTTAAACTGGGGCGAGTTCGTACCTTATGACCATTAGGCCCAAAGCTTCTGAAATGTTGATGGGCCATTCTGTAGAAATTATTGTTTTATGTTTGCATTATCTTTCTTTTATGCTTGTGTTTGGGAACATCGTCGTTTGGATCCATTTGGACCATTTGTCATGAGATATGGGCTTGTTGGGCCATTTAAACTGGGACATGAACGTATCTTATGATGATTGGGCCAAAAGCTTCTAAAACGCCAATGGGCCATTATATGTTTGTGTTTAGGAACGTTATCATTTGGATACAGTTGGACTTCTTACCATGAGATGTGAACTTGTTGGGCCATTTAAACTGGGATGAGTTCACTCCTATGACAGTTAGCCCAAAAGCTTCTAAAATGATGATGGGCCGATTTGTGTGAAAATTTTAATGAGTTGATATATTTCTTGTATCGCATGCATCTCATGCATCACATGCACCTCATACATACATGCACCATGTTAACCCTTTTTTTTGTCTTGAAAGCCATCATAGATACCTGTTGGTTATGGAAGATGACAGACTTGTCAAAAGACCAAGCAGCCACCAAGAGTACCGGCAGAAGACCTAACCCAACGGGATAGGAAACTCATTCATGCATGCATGCATACACGTAACGTATCTTGCATTCCTTTTTGTGTTTGTTCTGTTTTGTAATAACAGGTTTCAGAGGAAAAAAAGAGAAAACGTCAAATACAAGCCAACCAGAAGCAGCAACATTACAATGTCAGCAGTCTTCAGGAATGAATCATAGGGGCGAGGCCCATATCAATATTGGTCTGGGGGCGAGGCCCATATCAGTATCAGTTGGGGGCAAGGCCCATAACAGTATCAGTTGGGGACGAGGCCCACATCAGCATCAGTCTGGGGGGAGGTCCATATCAGTATCAGTTGGGGGCGAGGCCATATCAGTATCAGTTGGGTGGAGGCCCATAACAGTATCAATTGGGGGTGAGGCCCACATCAGTATCAGTGTGGGGGCGAAGCCATATCAGTATCAGTCTGGGGGCGAGGCCCATATCAGTACCAGTTGGGGGCAAGGCCCATAACAGTATCAGTTAGGCCGAGGCCCATATCGGTATCAGTTGGGGGCAAGGCCCATATCAGTATCAGTTTGGGGGCGAGGGCCATATCAGCATCAGTTGGGGGCGAGGCCCACATCAGTATCACTCTAGGGGCGAGGCCCATATTGTTGGATAATATGACCCATAGCGTCACTATTTGTACAGATCATAGTGTTGTTGTACAAATTAACTATGTGACAAGGAAATTGCACTCTCATCATTTGTGATTAGATCACCTTAGATATATAAATGAAGAGAGGTCCATATGATTAGTTCCTGGATTGAGATGATATGAGACAGTATCAGTCCACGAAGGATTAATCATTAAATATCCATAGTCGTAGTATTATCGAGACTGGACATCGATAATGCGGAATAGGCTAGTATTACACTTGTGCGCGTTGTGAGGGCACAACAGCATAGTTCTCATATATTTGGGTATTGGATACTCATGCAAGTGCGATAGGAGGTTGTGTTTCACCGATGGTACGGGAAACAGCTTCGCTCTGGATAGACCCTTTGGAATCCCATTGGTATTATGACTATGTGTCTATGGGAGTCCGACATCAGGGTAGGTGTGTATGGTCTTAACCTGAGACTTGCACCGCTAATGCTTACGACAATCAATATACTTTAGTTGAGGTCATCTAGGACTCTAACCGGTTCTATGTACGCCAATGCTGGGTATATTGAGAATCGTAGAGTATTGGGTGTGATGTCAAGACGGAAGTATCACTCCAGTCATAGTGGAGATGATGTCACGCAGGATACGGAATTAGTGCTCTTAAGTGCTGGCCGGCCATCGGGATATTATGACAAGGTCATGTATATCCGATTATAGAGACTAGTTTCCAGACATCCGACATGTGCTTCGGACGGGGCAGGCACTTATCCAGCCCCAGCCCTAGCACGTGACTATCCGATACTGGCACGATATACATAATACTTGGTATACTACGCTTGATATAGATCTTAAATATTCTTAGATGAATGACCGGAGAATTGGGTAGACTTCGTGCTTTGCTAGAAGCCGATCTTGTCTCGTAAATCGGTAGAACGTAGTACTTGGTACGTACGTGATTCGGATACTCCGACGACCGTATTTACTGCCGACTTATCCGGGGATCTCATGGGTCGCTTCCCGATAATCCACCGATGACGCATAACTCGCACTCTTAAATAATCTGGGATTATATAGTAGAGAGAAAATTAATCTAGGATTAATTACAGAGATATTTTATCTAGGATAAAATATCGTCTAGAGAGAGATAATGATTAATTTGTAATTAATCGGTAAATTAATATATTCAATATATTAAAAGAAATTAGATTTCGACGCGGAATTAAAATTAGATTTAATTCGGGCGAACGAATTAATTTAGAATTAATTCGTTAGCGACATGAATAGTGAATTCGCTAGGCGTAATCACTTAATTATGACGCGACGGAGAAAATTGCTAATTGGGAATTAGCGAACCCGAGCCTGAGTGTGATTGCGAGCGCATTCGTATTTCGAATTCGAGTGCGGCAACGCAAGTCACATCAAGCGTCAAATCATTCGTCACATCAAGCGTCAAATCAAATGTCACTTTGAGTGATGTGATGATGATTGAAGACTACATGTCACTTTAATAAAGTGAAATGAATAGTTGATGGTTTTAGGTGAAATAGTGTTAGTTGGTGGAAGCATTTACCATTTGATTTTTTAATAGATTATTTGGTAAATCTTTTATATTTTTGGTTGGAAAATATATAAACAATTTTGGAAATTGTTTACTAACTAATCAACACATCTCATCTCTCTTTCTCTCTTGTTCACGCCCATGGAGGGGCAAATTCTGTTCACTGGTTTCACTGAAACTGCCGAGCATTGGAGGAAGCAAGAGTGTGATTTTATGGTAAAATCACAAGTGCTAGCACACTTACGAGACTTGCGAAGGTGGTAGGGAGGTTCACCCATGAGTCGGGATTCGTTTGACGCAATCTTGGAGCTCATTTTCTCAGCTCAAATCTGAAATGTTGGAGCAGTGCGCTGCTCACTGCCTTGGCCGAAATTGCAAAGAAAAAAAATTAATTTTTGTTGCCGATTCGTCTCAACCGATCGATGTGAGTATTCCGCTACCTCCTTTGATGTATTCACGCATGTTTTTCATTGCTTGTTTGATCTTGGGACCTAGATATAAACCTAACAATGGTATCAAGAGCTATAGGTTCAAGCATGAAAATGTAGGGCTTAAAATTGGGAACTTTGTATTTGAGCATGATTTTATAAAATTGGATGTTTAAGCATGCTTAATATATGTTGTATTGAAGATTAATTTGATCAATTTCAACAAAATGTGATTGGATCAATTTTGCCCAAATTTGTGATGTTGGCCGAATGTGATGGATATTTGGAATTCTTGGAATTTTTGATTTTGATTCATTGGATGAGTTGGAATCATTAAGGATAATGTTAATTTGAAACTAATTGGATTGGATTTTGAATTGAACAAAAATCCCCAAAATTTTCACCTTGGTCGAATTGGATAATGCCCTTAATTGTCTTGGTATTTTGATTTTTGAACATTGGATGTATTGGAAATCATTTCGGATGTTGATTTAATGTTGATTGTGGGTTTGATTGGATTGAAACCAAATCAGATATGAAATCCTTCCTTGGCCGAGACTAAGAAGCATGTAATGGGTTTGATTTTCATCAAAAATATGTTGGACATGTGATGATGAGGTTTAGCATGATTAATTGGACTAATTTCATGTTTTGGAAATATTGATTTGGGTGATTAATCATGTAATACACTTTAGGTAATTAAATTGCGAAATTGGATTTTGTGTATTTAATTAATTAGGCCTTTAAATTGGATTTGGGCTTATTATGTTGTAATTGGGCCTATTGGGCTTGATTTTATCAAGATGGGTTTAGGCCATGTGGATTGGATCCAATTGGGCCCAAAACCATAACAATAAAGCCCAAATGCAACTTATAAACCTTTAAAGTTTAATTGGGCCTAATGGGCCTAAATTGATTTCTGGGCTTATGGGGTTACTCCTTGATTGGGCTTTGGTTGCCGAAGCCCACGCCTTATAAAATTAATTAAAGCCCATTAGACTTGAATTGAATTGACGTTGGACGTTAATCGGGCTTTGAGACCCGAAGCGATTAAATTTGGAATTTAAGTCGTTAAAGTTTATTAAATAAAGTGTAATATTTAATTTGGAATTGAATAGTGAATTAGTATTAAATACATGTTAAATTGGATTTAATGATGTAGTTTAATTTAATTCATGAATTCGTACTTTGAGTACTTATTCGCAAAAATGAGTTTGACTCGACCAAAAATCAATCGTTGTTTGAACATTGGATGATCACATAATTATCAGATTAATTAATTTGATTAGATTGATTGATAGCATGCTTATGTGTGAATACGTGGTTGTGATGAATGAATAATGTATATCGGATGGATATTAGTCGGGTGGGGCAATTTTGGAAATTGTTGTAATAAATTCGATTTATTAAATTGGACCTGCGTGTCCAGCCTTATCACCTTTATTCTCTTTGTATTCTCTTCTCACCTATTCCCCTCAATGTAAATGAGGTTTCTTTAGAAGTGTAGTGTAACGGTAGAAGTAGTACAAGTGCTAGCTTGAGTGAGAAAGTGAGAGATTTGATCTAGGATCAATGTAAAGTATCCATCCGCATATCATTATTATTTATTTTCATACTCGTTTTATTATGTATTTAGAATGCATGTTTAAGGGTGTATGATGATGAGACCTTAACAAAGATAATGAAATTGGTAGCCAATTTCCACGCGAAAAGCCCTCATCAAATATCATGCGTTTTTCCTTCCATTGAGTGATTCTTGCTCAAGATCCTAGATTGGCATGGGTTGTTGGCCAAAGTCAAGCCCTTGTCCGTCGAAGATGTGTTTGAATCACGAAGCTTTGTTCCATATTGGTGTCTTGTCCAAGTGTGGTTTCTTGGCCAAAGTCAAGACCACTTCTTGTCCAACGACATTGATTACGAAGCTTCCATGGTCAATGGGTCCGCGCTTGACTGGGATCATTAGGTTTGTTATGCCAAAGCCAAGGCCTAGTTGATTCAAGGAAAAAGGTTAGGCTATATATTAGATATATAGGCATATATAAGATATATGTTTCGGACTTGGATGTCCACCTACTGGATCTAGGAGTTGGATGAGATCCAATTGATCTTCGAGATCTACCTAGTTAATTATCATACAATTTTGGGCCAAAGTCAAGATTGTGTGATATTTAACGGGATCCTAGCCCACTAGGAAACACGGTTTCCCGAGTACTCGACAGAGGGTTAGAGGCTCGACGAAAAATAGTGGGAGGCAAGAATTGAATTTGCAATATTCGTTCAATTACTCGCCATACGCTCTCAACAAAAATATCACTCGTCAAATATATTAAAAGTATTAGTTGGACTAATATTTAATGTTGTTTTAATAAACAGTTGGACTGTATTATAGTTGATTATATATAATTGGATTATATTAATCAATATATTTGAATTAATTAATTTCAGTTTACAGTTGATTTTATAATTGGATTATAGTAATCAATGTAATTGAAGTTAATTAATTGGATTATTTGATTATATAGTTGGACTATTATAATCATTATAATATATAGTACCACTAATCATTGATTAAATAGTTGGACTATTAAAATCAAGAAAGAATTGAAAAGTTGGATATTTAAAATATAATCTGGGATTAAAATATTTTAAATGATTTAATTTTCAAATTGGGAATAAATAATAGGTTACTTTATTTGATAAAATAACTTATTATACCTTAAGCCCAAAATTAAGCAAAATAAGTAGAGCATAAAATCTTTGGAAGATTTATGTGATGATGACTTTAGTGCTTAATTTAATATACTTGTTATAAATCTAATTTTAGATTTAATAAGTATTAAAATTGCAATAAATAATTCTTGGAGAATTAATTGACTATTTTAGAGGAGATAAAGTCAAAGTTTGCAATTGGGCATGTAGCACGAGGTGCACATTGTTTCGATATTCTAAGAACCCAAGACTTGGCCTAAGGTTCCTGAAATATTGAAAAGGATAATTGACATATCCCTAAGTGACTACCATTTGGATATGGCAGACACGAAGGAATTAAAGAAAGGGCAAGGCTCTGACTTTAAAATGATTGTCAAAGTTATGTTCACTACTAGTATTGAAATTAGATTTTAAATACTTAGTGTGGTACATAAAATATATGTATTGATGTTCAGAATCTGCTTTGAGCAGATACTGACTTCAAGCTAAGATTGCTCTGCGAATCGGAAACGGGACGAAAGTCGCTGTTTCGACCGTAGATACCTAAGTTTAGGAACTACCCTTCGGGTGTGTACTTAAATTAGGAACTGTTATAATGTAACTAGTTTGACTAGAGACATTATCTCTATATCAGTGTTTAATCCATTATGGATAAACCTTTATATTCTAGAACACTAAGTGTTTCATTATATAAAGATGATACTGAGATAAACACATTAGATGTGAATAACAGAATTTATATTTTGAATATAATTAAAATCTCAAAACATATAAAATGACAAATAAATAGCTCATATTGATTTGATCAAGTAGAGACTTATTTGTGGCATTGTTGTCTAGGACAGAATTATAAAGACTCGTATATCCACACTTTTGAAGAGTGGGTACTAGGACTGATTTGACTATTCAAATAAAGTCTACGAATCTAGTTTATTAGGTAAAGTACCTAAAACACTATTTACTTGGTAATAGTGTAAGTGCCACCGATCTGTTAGCCCTATTCATGGTGAAGTTAGTGGCCCATATCTAGCTAGGCTAGATGTGAACATGAATATTTCGTGACCTTAACGGATGTGGCATCACGTTATAGTTATGTGTTTCTTTTGAAGAACACAGATCGGAAACTATTAGAGTTTCGACACGAAGTAGATAAACAGATCGACTATAGTATTATACCGTCATGGTAAGACCGTAATGGAAAATAATTTAGCAGTAAGTTTCATATATACATGAAAAAGTATGGTATTCTTTCAGATGAGGACTCCTCCCGAGACACGTCAGTTTGACGGTGTGTCCGAACTGAAAACCGAATTTTGTTGGACATGATAAGGTTTATCACGAGTCGCTCTGAGCTATCATTTCCTTCAACAGGATATGTATTAACAGTGCAAAACTTATTTAGAATAAGGTTCCATATAAATCTGTTTGACAGATATCATATAGGATATGAACAGGAAAGAAACAGGGTTTCTCATTCCTAATAATTTGGGTATGCCGGGCATAACGTTTGGATGATACCAAATTAGAACCCAAATTGGATAAGTGCCAATTATAGGTTATCCCAGGGAAAACCATAAGTATCGTACTTATATATCTCACAAGAGAACAATGTGATTGTTGCTCGCCATGCGGTTTTCCTAAAAGGAATACCGATATGCAGTGGTAAGTGGGAGGACAGTAAAACTCGATGAAAATCGGGGTAATACTCTTCAAGGCACGAATTCCGTAATGGAACATAAATAGTTCATCAAGGATGAAACTAAACCATTAATCTTCGAATACACAAGAATCGCGTAGATCGGAGAGAATCAGAAAACAACCTGGGGTATGGGTTTCTGATCTCACCTCATAAAAATGTCAATCTTATGGAGGTATATCAACCGACTACGTTTTAAGGAAGTGATACAAGGTATCAACTCCCTATTATGGCAAAGTGCCATGAGTCTGAAATGGATTCCATGTATAACAACTATGTTTGGATACTAGTTGATGTACCGCAAGGCATTATGCCTATTAGTACTGTAATCGTCTTCAAGGAAGACATACATGGATGGCAACATACCAACGTACTAAGCTAGGCTTGTGACGGAAAGGTATCGTTATCAACATTGTGTTGATTACGGTTTAACCTTTTACCTGTTCCCATGGTAAATCCATTTGGATAATGCTTGCTAAAGATGTACATTTCATTTATGAAATGTGTCAGTTAAAGATCAAAATCGCTTTCCTGAAAAGGAAACCTTTTGGAGGATATTTACAACATCCTGATGATTTTGTATAACCGACAAACAAGGTTTGCGGGTTATTCGATTCATATTTGGATTGGAGCAAGCATAAGGTTCTTGGAACTGACGTTTTGAAATAATCATAATGGTTATGATTTGACTCAAAACGAAGTGATTCTTGTGTATATAAGGAGGTTAGTGGGAGAGCACTGATAATGAAATTCCCATAAAGCAATTGGTGAAAGCTTGGCTTTCATAGATATTCTCCGTAGAATTCTGGGGAGTAACAACCTTTATTCAAGGAAAAAGATCTACTATAGATTTGGAGTTGTTAACACTCTCTGGGAAATTGTACATTTAAAATGTACATGATATGGTGTCTCATACGCTTTGAGCATATGGAGTCACAATCAAGACAATCCAAGTGATAGTCACTGGATTGAAGTTAAGGACATCTATTAGTATCTTAGAGAACTAAAGATGTTGTCTAAAACTATGGAGAAGGAGAACTTGAAGTGACTGGGATCACTGCTGCAAGTTTCCCAACAGTTAAATACTGCGGTACTATAAAGTTTGAATAACGGGACAGTGAGCTGGAAATCTTCCGAGCAAGATACTGTTGCCGAATAAACAACAAATGCGGATTATTGCTGCGGCTGAGGCAGCAATAGAAGCCATTTGGATCGAAAATAAATCTAATTAGATTAGATATAATTCTGTTAGCCGCTGAGCTGGGCGTCAGCACAGTCTAAAGAATTAAAGGTCTCATCGACGATCCAGATATATACTTCTATATTCATCTGATTCGTTCGGATCATACATCGTGGCGATGTGATGATCGTATAAATCGCGTCAGACGATAATCATGCAAATCCGCTGACGAAAACCTTTCCTCAGCAAATTTGAGCGAACCGTACATAGTTCGGGTGTGTGACACTTGAGTGACTGGCTATGTGCCAAGTGGGAGATTGTTGGATAATATGACCCATAGCGTCACTATTGTACAGATCATAGTGTTGTTGTACAAATTAACTATGTGACAAGGAAATTGCACTCTCATCATTTGTGATTAGATCACCTTAGATATATAAATGAAGAGAGGTCCATATGATTAGTTCCTGGATTGAGATGATATGAGACAGTATCAGTCCACGAAGGATTAATCATTAAATATCCCTAGTCGTAGTATTATCGAGACTGGACATCGATAATGCGGAATAGGCTAGTATTGCACTTGTGCGCGTTGTGAGGGCACAACAACATAGTTCTCATATATTTGGGTATTGGATACTCATGCAAGTGCGATAGGAGGTTGTGTTTCACCGATGGTACGGGAAACAGCTTCGCTCTGGATAGACCCTTTGGAATCCCATTGGTATTATGACTATGTGTCTATGGGAGTCCGACATCAGGGTAGGTGTGTATGGTCTTAACCTGAGACTTGCACCGCTAATGCTTACGACAATCAATATACTTTAGTTGAGGTCGTCTAGGACTCTAACCGGTTCTTGTACGCCAATGCTGGGTATATTGAGAATCGTAGAGTATTGGGTGTGATGTCAAGACGGAAGTATCACTCCAGTCATAGTGGAGATGATGTCACGCAGGATACGAAATTAGTGCTCTTAAGTGCTGGCCGGCCATCGGGATATTATGACAAGGTCATGTATATCCGATTATAGAGACTAGTTACCAGACATCCGACATGTGCTTCGGACGGGGCAGACACTTATCCAGCCCCAGCCCTAGCACGTGACTATCCGATACTGGGCCGATATACATAATACTTGGTATACTACGCTTGATATAGATCTTAAATATTCTTAGATGAATATGACCGGAGAATTGGGTAGACTTCCTGCTTTGCTAGAAGCCGATCTTGTCTCGTAAATCGGTAGAACGTAGTACTTGGTACGTACGTGATTCGGATACTCCGACGACCGTATTTACTGCCGACTTATCCGGGGATCTCATGGGTCGCTTCCCGATAATCCACCGATGACGCATAACTCGCACTCTTAAATAATCTGGGATTATATAGTAGAGAGAGAAAATTAATCTAGGATTAATTACGGAGATATTTTATCTAGGATAAAATATCGTCTAGAGAGAGATAATGATTAATTTGGAATTAATCGGTAAATTAATATATTCGATATATTAAACGAAATTAGATTTCGACGCGGAATTAAAATTAGATTTTAATTCGGGCGATGCGACATGAATAGTGAATTCGCTAGGCGTAATCACTTAATTATGACGCGACGGAAAAATTGCTAATTGGGAATTAGCGAACCTGAGCCCGAGTGTGATTGCGAGCGCATTCGTATTTCGAATTCGAGTACGGCAACGCAAGTCACATCAATCGTCAAATCATTCGTCACATCAAGTGTCAAATCAAATGTCACTTTGAGTGATGTGATTGATTGATGTGATTGATTGTTTGAAAGACTACATGTCACTTTAATAAAGTGAAATGAATAGTTGATGGTTTTAGGTGAAATAGTGTTAGTTGGTGGAAGCATTTACCATTTGATTTTTTAATAGATTATTTGGTAAATCTTTTATATTTTGGTTGGAAAATATATAAACAATTTTGGAAATTGTTTTACTAACTAATCAACACATCTTCATCTCTCTTTCTCTCTTGTTCACGCCCATGGAGGGGCAAATTCTGCTCACTGGTTTCACTGAAACTGCCGAGCATTGGAGGAAGCAAGAGTGTGATTTTATGGTAAAATCACAAGTGCTAGCACACTTACGAGACTTGCGAAGGTGGTAGGGAGGTTCACCCATGAGGCGGGATTCGTTTGACGCAATCTTGGAGCTCATTTTCTCAGCTCAAATCTGAAATGTTGGAGCAGTGGGCTGCTCACTGCCTTGGCCGAAATTGCAAAGAAAAAAAATTAATTTTTGTTGTCGATTCGTCTCAACCGATCGATTTGAGTATTCCGCTACCTCCTTTGATGTATTCACACATGTTTTTCATTGCTTGTTTGATCTTGGGACCTAGATATAAACCTAACACATATCAATATCAGTTTGGGGGCGAGGCCCATATCAGTATCAGTTTGGGGGCGAGGCCCATATCAGTATCAGTTGGGGGCGAGGCCCATATCAGCATCAGTTAGGGGCGAGGCCCACATCAGTATCAGTCTAGGGGCGAGGCCCATATCAGTTTCAGTTTGGGGGCAAGGCCCATATCAGTATCAGTTTGGGGGCGAGGCCCTTATCAGCATCAGTTTGGGGATGAGTCCCAGGGCTGAGGCCCCATATCAGTATCAGTTGGGGGCAATGCCCATATCAGTATCAGTTTGGGGGCGAGGCGCATATCAGCTTCAGTTGGGGGCGAGGCCCACATCAGTATCAGTCTAAGGGCGAGGCCCATATCAGTATCAGTTTGGGGGCGAGGCCCGTATCAGTATCAGTTGGGGTCGAGGCCCACATCAGTATCAGCTGGGGGCGAGTCCCATATCAGTATCAATTTGGGGCGAGGCCCATATCAGTATCGGTCTGGGGGCGAGGCCTATATCAGCATCAGTTTGGGGATGAGTCCCAGGGCCGAGGCCCACATCAGAATCAGTTTCGGGATGAGTCTCAGGGCCGAGGCCTACATCAGTGTCGGTTCAGGGGGCGAAGCCCACATCAGCATTATGCATCCATACATACATGCATACATATCACATACATACAATTTTTGTTTTGTATTCGCAGGATTGTAGCAGCAAAGACCACCTCATCAAGTAACGGTTCAAAAATGATCCACATTCTCGGACAGCATGGTTCAGAAATGGACCGCTACCACAATAGAGGCCGAAAATGGCGTTCCAAAATGGAGCACACACAGCAGACGCCGAAAATGGCGCTCCAAAATGGAGCACACACAACAGATGCCGAAAATGGCATTCCAAAATGGAGCACACACAGCAAATGCCGAAAATGGCGCTCCAAAATGGAGCACACATAACAGATGTCGAAAATGGCGTTCCAAAATGGAGCACACACAGCAAATGCCGAAAATGGCACTCCAAAATGGAGCACACATAACAGATGCCGAAAATGGCGTTCCAAAATGGAGCACGCACAGCAGACGCCGAAAATGGCGCTCCAAAATGGAGCACACACAACAAATGCCGAAAATGGCGCTCCAAAAATGGGGCACATACATCAGATGCCGAAAATGGCACTCCAAAAATGGGGCACAGTTTTAAAATGGACCACCAGACCAACTCAGTTCGAAACAGCAGGCAAGTCAGGTGGCAGCTGGCGAGCCAGGTAAGTGAAAATGCATTGCATAACTTTGATAGGATTGTCACTGTTACACATTACACAAGTCCCATCAAAGTGGGGGCGACTGTAGGCACTGCATTTTTGCATGTAAGACCCGATGATGAGTCTCATTTGGAGGCACTACCTTTTAAGTCGCGGGAGCCGCGGGAAACGGACATCGGAAGGAAATCGGTATTTTTTTCGCTTGTTTAGCTTCAGGCTCTCTTGTTTGACCTCCCTTTAAAATACACCCTTAGCCTTGGCCCAAAACTACACCAAGCCCAATCCAATAAATAAATTAAAACATTTAAATTAAATAACTAATTAAAATTGAAATGAAATTAAATTAAAATCCAACACAAATTAAATTAAAAAAAATTAAATTTAAATTAAATCTAATTAAATCTAAATACCAAAATAAAATAGATCACTTCCTAATTTAGACAAATCACTCACCAATTTTAATATATTACCCACCAAAAATATAAATATTCTTCCCTTAAATAAATATATCCCACCCAAATTACATGATTTTATCCCCTTAATAAATTGATGCATCCATATTTAATTGATTTATTTCCTTTAAAAAAACCATACACAAACCATAATTCATTCCCTCTCACTATAAAAATAGAACAACTTCAACCATTGGCTCAAAAAAAGAACTCTCTGACGGCCAAAAATAAAAACAAACACAAAACCCTACCTCTCTTTCAACCCTACTCACGGCAACAACCCTCCTTCCCCACAATAACACCACTCACAAATACAGCCATTGACTGAAAAACAACAAAAAATAACACCCATTTAGCCCACACCACCGACAGAAACATATAACAAAACCCTAAACACTCTATTCCCCTCTCTCGGCAGCCACATGCTTCCCTCTCCACCACAAATAAATTGCACGCCAACAGCCCCTCATCTTGACTCCACGTGAACCAAAGCGACCCACCACTATCAAACGTCCTGCCAACGCAAAACCATTCACGAAGACACTCCCAAACTGCCACTCCATTCACGAAAATAAACCCATTCATAGCCATAAATGAACCACACATATGGTCATTCACCCACACTGAACGCAAAAACACGTGAACCAGCACCTTAGCATCAACCAGCCCCTCAACCCTAAACACATTTCACATCACTCTCCTCACACAGAACACGCACCTGCAGTTCACAGTCCCTAACAGCCCACTGCCCTTCATAGATCAACTACGCAGCTACCTCACCTAACCGAATAACCCTAGACAGCCCTTAACAACAAACCTTACACGCCTCAAAACCTGCTCCCTCTCGCAACCCTGCACCACGCCCTCAGCCAAATAATAAATAACCAGTAACCCCTCGGCACTTCAGGCTCCAGAAACACACACTCAGCCTCACACCAATTTGCCCTCATCAATCATACGTAGCCCTTCCACTAACGCCAATCCAGCAGCCCCTCACGTCCCTTACCTCTCGCCATCTCACAAAATTAAAACTAAAAAACCCTTAAGCCACCGATCAAACAAACGAAGCCACCTGCCCATTGCCCATCTACACAACAAGCATCTCAGCCTTTTACCTCACATCCATAGCTAGCACAAGCCAACACGTCTTCACGCCCACAAACAGCCATGCACCAGCCCTTTAACGCAAGCCACAAGTCCCAAAATCTGCCCTTAAACAGCTGCCCAAATAAGTCTTAGACTGCCACAACTCACTGCCCTAAACCGCACCTCACTGCACTGAAAATACAGTCCCTAATAACCTAAATACAATCCCCGAAAATACCCCAAAACAGTCCCCGAAAATACCCCAAAATAGCAGCCCCTGGACCTCTAAAAAAGGCAAAAACAGTAGCTTTGAAGACCTGAAACAGTAAGCAGAAACACAGAGAAAACAGCAGCCAAACGGAGGTCAAACAGTAAGCAAAATAGCGAAACAGCGAGATAAGACGCTAAGCCAGTGAAACGGAAAAGTGAGGAGCTTTAACCCTTCCGATCTCCGCGAAACGCAAGTCTGAAAGTCGGCAAAAAAGGTTAGACCTGAGGGTATTTTTCACACTCGTTTCAGTTTTATTTTTATTATTTATTGAGTATTGGTCGCATGATTATTATGTTAAAATGCATGTTGTGGCCCTTGAGTAGATAAATATGCATGTATTACGAAATATTGTATGTTGTGGCTTTGGGATAAAATGAAAGATGTGTCAACTCTCGCGGTATATCGGATGGAAACCCGGACATAAATTTCATAGCCGATTCCAAATGGACGGTAGTATGATCTGTACTCGGGATACAACTCCACGTACCGCTTGAGTAAACGGCACATTCTTTCGTTTTATGTTGCTTTGATTTATTTATTATTCGTCATTTAAATTCCGAATGTTATTTGTTTGCGCTTCTGTGTTATTCAATGTGAAATTGCATATTTACCGTCATTTTGATATCACATGCTAGTATCACTATGATTTATTTGCATTTCTGTATTTATGAATGCTTGCCGTTATAAATGATGTATTTTTGAAAGCATGCAAACTCGGACATAGGTTCTATACAAATTTAGATGCAAACTTCATCTTCATGTATGTGAATTTAGGATTACTATACTCTTGGAAATAAGTGTTACTTAAGCTTGATTAAATTATTACACAAATCCTTTCATTACAAGTGACATAAGTAAGGGACCATTCCGAACCCAACGGTTTGAGGTCTTCCCTTGCGAGGGGTGAGTGCGGCCTTAAATCTCATTTTCCCGGTTCGCACCGGGTGGCGACTCCATTATTCTCCGGTTTAGTCCCCCGTGGCTACTCCGTACTCCCAACCGGGCCGCGAGCCTGGGATAGCATGCGTCGCCCAGTTTCTGTGTCCCACAGTGGGTTTTCCCTCATGCCTCGAAAATAGAAAACCATGCTTTGAAAATATCTCTTTCTAAAACGTCTCTTAAAACACGATCTTTCATAAAATAAATATAACAAAAATCAACTAACATCCTAGGTGCGTAAAAATAAGTCTTTACTTAAATAATGTAAATGAAAAGTTAACTTAGAAAGAGAGTGTCCACTCACTGATTTGGAATCCGGGTGGCATTACTCACTTGCTGAAGAAAACTCTGGTTCCTGCGACGATCTCTAATTGATAAATTTGATTAGAAAGTGGGTTGGGGAATATACTCTGAATTAAACTAAATATATCTACTCAATCACTTTTATTATTATCTCAAGGCATATCATACTTATATCATGATGTACTGTGTATAGACGAACTAATTGTAATTTTCCAAAAAAAAAAAGTATAGACGAACTAATATGAGACCTTTAGGGTAGCCTCTAACATGCTGGGGTGGAACTGGAATGAATCAAAATTGATTTGGGGAAATTCGCATCGCGACGCAAGTCCTTACGCGTCACGACGCGTACAATTCCAGAAACTAATACATGAAAATTTCTAGTTTGCATCGCGACACGGCCAATCCAGAAATGAATATGCCTTATTTTTTAGTACGCGTTGCGACGCGGACCCCTTAGGCGTCGCGACGCGCACCTGATTTTTCAGTTTTTTACACTTGTTTTCTCAAGTCTATCTTACCCATATACATCCTCAATACTTCTATATCAAATTCATTACTTAAATAATTCCATTAAGCCTCAATAAATATCCACAACAATATCACTATCTTACTCAACACCAACTTATATCTATCCTATGAACTTCACTTAGTTTTACACCCAAAAATTTAACAAGTTGGGGTTTCCCACAATCACCATTTTCTTAGCACAACAATCACTCAATCGTCATCACACTCAAGCTCACAACATACTACAATTATCAAATCATTAAAACTCAAAGTATTACCATTTGGGTCATGTTTTTCTTACCTCTTTTCCTTCGATTTCCATCACTTCTCCAAGCCTTTAATGGTTGTCAATCTTCTTTCTAGCTTGTGGGGAATTATATTCATCTCCTCATATTTTCTTCTTATTCCTTCTCTTCTCTCTTTCTTCTCCTTTCCCCATCTTTCTTCCTTCTTCTTTCTCTCCTACGTTCAATTCTTTCGGTCTCTTTTCTAATTTCCGAAATGTTGAATAGTGCTCCCCTTATATACTAGGGACTATTTAAAATTGGTAAAATTAAAGAAGAATGTAGAAATTTATAGAAACTTTGAGATTTTACTAGAATGACCATCGGGTACTATTCATCCGAATTTATGATCTGTATTTTCAACCCCTTTCTGGTTCGAATTTGGAAACATGTTCAATGCAGAAGTTGTAGGTCTCGATCTCAGATTTATGGTGATATAAAATTTATAAAAATCGGTATTCGTATGAGAAAGTTATGGCCCAAATACCATGAGCTGTCCAGAGTGGAATATCGTATCATCTAGTATTGGAATTTCGAAAAATTTTCCGATCATTCTCAAAGTCATTTCATGAGAGTATACGTGTCCAAACATAATTTATATTATATAACACTCGTCTCACAGTGTAACAGCAATCGGGATTTCCGGTCGTTACAATTTTAAATTGATCATTTCACGAAGTCATCAAAACAGAAACGCGGTTTGATCTTTGAACCAAAATTTCTCATTAAATTCACGAATAATTTTTTTAGTTTAGGTCCTGTAATTGATGTTACCAGGCATTTTCTTATTTCATTAATATAAGATCATAATATTCAAATTAAAATTATTTGTTTTAGTAAAAGAAGTTTTCAGAACTACTTGTTCCATTTCGAATGAATTTCAAATTCAATTTAATTAGAAACGGAAAGGCGAGCGCTTTCAATGCCTTATATTGATTGCCCTAGTGGGTGTGCTTCGCATTGAAGTGCTACCCGAACATTCACTGAAGATGTTGCTTTCAAGGTCGATTCAACCTCTGATCAAAAAGATATACCTCAATTCCGTAGCTAATTTTAAATTTTTATTTTTATTTCTAATTTACAAAACTATTGTTAATTAGAAAAAGAATTTTTCTGTTGCCAATTAGAAATGGAAATAATATTTCGTCGCTAAATATAAACGGAATCTCAATTTCGTAGCTAATTTTAAATTTTTATTTTTATTTTCATTTTAATTTCTAATTTACAAAACTATTGTTAACTAGAAACATAATATATCCGTCGCTAATAAAAACAGAATTGATATTTAGTCGCTAAATAGAAACGAAATCTCAATTCCGTAGCTAATTTTTAAAATGTTCAATCCCTCCAAAATTTTATTCCTTCGTCGTCACTTTTTTTTAAAAAAATAGAGACGGATTATTCGTCGCTAATCTGTCGCTAAATAGAAACGGAATCTCTATTCCGTCGCAAAATTTCGTCAAATTTCAAAAATTCCCACCTTACGAAAATTTCAAATGTCTAAAAAATTTATAAATCTTCCCGCTTCTCTTATTTTCTTCCTCAATAAATACACCACAATCTTTTTAACTCTTAATTCCAATACACCATCAAAAATTTTCTTTCTCTATTCCATTTATCATCAAATTTTTCATACCTCAACTCCAATTATCAATCTCTCATTTTTCTTATCTCCACTTTTAAATTTTCCTGAGAAACAAACACTAATATTTTGTTTTTGGTTTAAGGTGATGTAAATGGATGGTGGTGTGTCAAAACTTCTGGTGGACATTACGGTGCCATTCAAAAATTTAAAAAAATTTTTCTTATTTAAAATTTAAAAATTTCCTCTCTACAATTTAAAATTTTCTTAAATCTCTATAATTATAAAATTTTCTGCCTCTCTAAAATTTTAAAATTTTCTCTTTCTATAATTTAAAAGTTTCCCTTATTTATAAAATTTAAAAGTTTCACATCTTTAAAATTTTAAATTTCTCCCCTATCTAAAATTTTAAAATTGCTGCTTTTTAAAATTTTTGTAAAATAAATAGCTATGAAATAGTTACGAAAATTCCGTCTTTATTTAGCTATGGAAATTTATTCAATCGTTAAATAGCTATGGAAGTTCCGTCGCTATTTAGCTATGGAAATCTATTCCATCGCTAAATAGCGACAGCATTTCCATCGCTAAATAGAGACGGAAATTATTTCGTCGCTAAATAGATACGGGAGTCGTTATTTTTTTGCGACCAACGAAATAGAGATGAAATTTTTCCGTCGCTATTCCATCGCTAATTAACCATTAGCGACGGAATAACTACAAATTTTTCCATCGCTATTTGACTATTTTCTTGTAGTGGTATACTGATAGAATGATACATGTATTTTTATTATTTACATTACTGAGTCTGGGTGGTACTGATCTGAAATTTATAATTAATAGGAGATGTAAGACGAATGATGTCTAGGGCTCTGTTTAGTGTTCCAGAATAAAATGAATATCTAATATCTGCTAACGAAGATTCTATTTGATCTTTCCAAAGGATAAGGCTTCAAAAAATAAATTTTCTTGGTCTTGTGTGTAATCCTAGTTAGTAATATTTGAAGAAAATAAAATGGGAGGGAAAAAGTGTCTATGGGAAACTTGTTGCATAATTTTCGGGAAAATTGGCTTATTTCTAAGAAAATATCAATAGGGTTTAATACTTTTGTAGTTATGGCTAAGTATTTTCTATGTAAGGTTTTTCTTGTAGATTCTTTTATGATGTCTAGAGAATCTCCAAGTACAGCTTCTAATTTTAGAAACTGAGTTTGTTGACTTGCATAAGTGATAGTAAATAAATCATGTAATGCATTAATTCTAATTTCTACATGCTAATTTTTGTCTAAATGAATCTCTTGTTTTTCTTTTTCTAAATTTCTAATTATTATTTTTTGCTTGCCTAGCTACCATGGATGCAAGATGATTTTGGAGATACTGTATATGTCTATCTTTTTTGTTCTAATATAGTCTTTATTAGTTCTAAAAAGTAAATTGATTGGTGGTAAACACACACGTAACGCAAGCATAACATATCGCTCAAGTAGTATAAAATGTATCGATCTCACGAGTACTTAATACCTATGCTATCAATTTATTGAAGTTAAATGTATACGAGTATCTAATTGATTGATTGTTGGTTGGATGGTGATTTTTATTTAAAACAAGTAAATAAAACAGTGCGAAAGTAAATTTAAAGAAAATCAATATTATAAAGTTATCTAGGGATGTGAATCCTTCCAATATCTTTTAAAGATGAAGTGATTATCTCATGTTTGTGCAATATATCGGTTTATTAACCTAGAACACGAAAATATGCAAAATTCTATGTCGATGGTCAGATGCAAACACCCAAAGTAACCCAAATAATCATATGTCTATGTTAACCAAGTTACCTGAATTCATTAAGATTAAGTTCCAATTGTGGCTACCCCCGTTAGACAGGTATATGTCTATCTTCGAAGGAAATCTACCTAAGGGACATCTACCCTAAGGTAAGATCGTGAGCTATTGAGTCTAAGGCAGAAACCTAAAATCTCTTCGTCAAGTTCATTTTAAGTTTACCAAATCAATATTATGAGTGGCCAATTAATAAGAAGTATTAAGATTAAGACTCAATAAATAAACCAATATATTACCCAATGCACAAAATAACTAACTTATAAACCGGTAATATTGGAATTCACCACAACCCTAGATATGGTATTTAGTTACAACACATATCTAGGAGTATTAAAAACTTAAAAAAAGAAAACAACATAAAATAAACTTGGAAATTAAAAAGGTAAAATAAAATAATAAAATAAAATATTGGGGTTAGAGGATCCACTTTTATTACTTCTAATTTAGAAATCTCCCTTATAATATATAAATTTGCATGACATTACCAACCGACCATATAGGCGGTATCCTGATTAAGTCAGATTTTTAATTAATTCCAACCGACCATAAAGGCGGTATCCCATTAAGTCAGGTTAAAATCAATTTAATTAAGTCCAACCGACCATAAAGGCGGTATCTCATTAAGTCAGGTTTTAAGATAGTTTATATATTATAACTAAGGGAGATTAATCTAAATTATAATAATAAAAGTTTTACATTTCACCCCAGCAGAGGGAATTTACCTACTCATTACTTTAAAGTAAAATAAAAAAAAGATTTATTGCTTAAAATAAAAATTAAATACAAGAAAGTTGTAATTACACAAACAAGATACTATCTTCTTAGTATTCTTAAAGAAATCCCCAGAAGAAAGTATGAAAATTTCAAATGAATTCGGCCTCAATTTATAGGCAAATTTTAGCACTGCGAGTCACGACGAGCCTTTGATTTCTAACATGTGTACGTGACTTCAATGAGATGATGACACATGGCATGCGGCTGTCAACAGCTGAATTATTGGCTCGGTGTCGCGACGCCAAGCCTTCATGCGTCAATAATTTCTGACATGTGTACAAATAAACTATGTGACAAAGGAAATTGCTCTTTTATCATTTGTAATTGGATTACCAAGATATATAAATGATAAAAGTCTATATGATTAGTACCGGATTAATAAGATATGAGACAATATTAATCCACTCAGGTTTAATCATTAAATATCCATAGTCGTAGTATTATCGAGACTGGACATCGATAATGCGGAATAGACTAGTATTGCACTTGTGCGCATTGTAGGAGCATAACGGCATAGTTCTCATATATTTAAGTATTGGATACTTATGCAAGTGTAATAGGAGGTTGTGTTTACCAATGGTACGGGAATAGCTTCGCTCTGGATAGACCCATCGGAATCCCATTAGTAGTATGACCATGTGTCTATGGGAATCCGAATCAGGGTATGTGTATTTGATCTTAACCTGAGACTTGCATCGCTAATACTTGCGACAATCAATATACTTTGGTTTTGGTCATCCGGGGCTTTAACAGGTTATGTGTACGCCTCTTCTGGGTATACTGAGAATCGTAGGGTATTGGGTGTGATGTCAAGATGGAAGTATCACTTCAGTCAAATGGAGATGATGATCACGTAGGATACGGAACTAGTACTCTTATGTATTGCAGTCATCGGGATAATATGACTAGGTCATGATTATCCGATTATAGAGACTAGTTACCAGAGATCCGATATATGCTTCGTACGGGGCAGACACAATTCCAGCCCTAGGCCTAACATGTGATATCGATATTGGATCGTAATACGCAATACTACGTATACTACGCCTGACAAAGATTACATATTCCTTAAAAGAATATTTTTGGAGAATTGGGTAGGCACAGTGTTTTGCTAGAAGCCAACCATGTCTCGTAAATCGGTAAGAATATGGTACCGGGTACGCACGTGTTCAGATAGTCCGACGATCGGATTTACTGCCAACATATCCATGGATCTCATGGGTCGCTTCCTGAAGATTCACCGATGACATATGACTCGAACATAATTAATCTAGGATTAATTATAAGAGAGAGAAAATTAATCTAGGATTAATTACGGTGAGAATTTATCTGGGATAAAATTCAATTAGAAGAGAGAGAACTATTAATTCGGAATTAATCGATAAAATAATTTATTCGATATATTAAATGAAATTAGATTTCATAACGAAATTAAAATTGGATTTTAATTCGGGCGAACGAATTAATTTAGAATTAATTCGCGAGAGACTTTAATAATAATTTTGCGAGGCATTATTATTTAATTAAATTTGATTTAATTAAGTCGCAACGGAGAATTCGTTAATTCGGAATTAACGAACCGAGCCCGGAATGTGTTTACGGGCCCACTGGGATTTTGAATTAAAGTGGGGCCCACATGTCACATCACAAGTCACATCACTTGTCTTTCTCATCACTTTTTGTGATGGAAGTTAGTGTGATGTGTTGGTGACTTGTTTAACACACAATTGTCAATTGTGATGGACTTTTACCAAACCTTTGAGTTTGGTATATCATTTTGTTTTTTTGGAAAAACAAATCATAAGTAACACATTCATCTTTTTCTTCTCTCCATCATTCACGCCCAAAAGCATTTTTCCTCTCCCAAATCTTGGCTTGGCCGAGAGTTTCAAGGACAAAAGAAAGAATTTGTTGCAAATTTTTCTTAGTGCTAGTACACATTAAATCATACAAAGGTGATAGGGAAACATCCCTTGAGTTTGGAATTCAAAAAGAACAAGCTTGGAAGCTCAACATACAATTCAAAGGAGAGCTTTGAGCAACTTCAAGTGAGGTAAATTTTTGTTGTCTACACATCCTAACTAGCCGATCAAAGTGAGTACTTTCCGCTATCTTACTTTGTTTATTCACACATCTTTTATGCTTAATAGATCCTTGGCTAGTTCTTAGAGAACCCAACAATTGGTATCAGAGCATATTTAAGCATGAAATTGAATTAGGGTTCTTAATCTTGAATTTGGGTATTTTTGATTTGAGCATGATTTAATCAAATTGTTTGTTTGAGTATGCTTAGATAATGATAACTTAGAGTTATGCATGATCAATTTTATGAAAAATTAATTGGATTAATTTTCCCCAAATCAATAGGCTTGGCCGAATGTGATATGTACCCTAAGCTCTTGGTGATTTTTGATTTTAAGCCATTGGATGTGTTTAGAATGTTTGGATATATTGATTTGTGATTTAATTGGATTGAAATCAAAATCGGATATAAAAATCTCATGATTGTTGTGAGCCTTGGAGAGCATGTTGGATTGATTTTGCTTCAATTTGTGCTGGACATAAGTTGATTAATTAAAGCATGATTAATTATGTAAATTGGTATTTTGAAAATGTTAATTTGAATAATTAATTATGGCTATACACTTTAATTAAATAAATTTTGATATTTGGAATATTATAATTTAATTAATTAGGCTTAATTTGGAATTGGGCTAAAATTATTGTATTTGGGCTTAATGGGCTTGGTTGGGCCAAGTTTGGTTTAGGATAATTGGTTGGATCCAATTGGGCCTAAAACAATTTCCATAAAGTCCAAATATGATAATTGGGCCTTTAAAATTTTAATTGGGCCTAGTGGGCCTAAATTGATTTTTGGCATAGGGTGATTCCTAATTGGGCCTTGGCATTTGGGTTTGACCCATATTGGCCAAAGCCTATGCCTTATGAATTAATTAAAAGCCCATTGAACTTTAATTAAATTGACATTGGATGTTAATTGGGCCATTGAGACCCATTAAGATTGGATTTAGAATCTAAGTCTAAAAGGCACATTAATAAAGTGTAATTATTTAATTTGGAATTAAATAAAGAATTAGTATTGAATACAAATTAAATTGGATTTAAAATTTTAGTTCGATATAATTCAAGAATATGCATTTTGAGTACTTATTCTTAAACGAGTTGGACTCGCGCAAATCAAATCGTTGTTTGAACATTGGATGGTCATTAATCAAAGATTAATTAATTGGATTAGATTGATTGATAACATGCTTTGTGTGAATACATGGATGTATTGTATGAATAATGTATATCGGATGGATATTAGATAGGTGATGGCAATTTTGGAAATTGTTGTAATAAATTTAGAATTTATTAAATTGGACCTGCGTGTCCAGCCTTTATCTCTTGACTCTTTGTAATTATCTTCTCACCTATTCCCCTCAATTTAAATGAGGTTTCTTTAGAAGTATTATATAATTGGGTAGAAATAAGAATAGTGCTAGCGGGAGAGAGGAAATTGAGAGATTTGTTCTAGGAACAATTTGTTAAATATCCATCCGCATATCATTATAAATTTTATTGCGCCTTATTATGCTTTTAGAATGCATGCTTAAGGGTACCTAATCAAAGATAATTAATTGGTTGCCAATTACGCAAAAAAAAAAAACCTCAATAAATATTAAGCGATTTCCTTCCATTGAGTGATTCTCTCTCAAGATCCAAGATTGGCATTAGTTTGTTGGCCAAAGTCAAGGCCTTTGTCCATCGCGATGTGTTTGAATCATGAAGGCTTTGTTCCATATCGTACGCCTTGGGCAAGTTGTGATTTGTTGGCCAAAGTCAACGTCACTTCTTGTTCATCGGCCTCGATTACGAAGCTTCCCATTATCAATGGGTCACGCTTAAATAGAATCATTAAGCTTGTTGAGCCAAAGCCAAGGCTTAGTTGATTTAGAGGAAAAGGTTAGGGAATATATCGGGTATATTGGTATTTATTGGATATATGTTTCGGACTTGGAGGTCCACCTACTGGATCTAGGAATTGGATGAGATCCAATTGATCTTAGAGATCTACCTAGTTTAGTTTCATATAATTTATTGGCCAAAGTCAAGGTTGTGTGTTATTTAACGGGATCCTAGCCCACTAGGAAACTAGGTTTCCGAGTACTCCACATAGGGTTAGAGGCTCGCCGAAAAATAGTGGGAGGCAAGTATTAAATTTGTAATTTCATTTAGATACTTGTCGATACGCGCTCATTTCATTTTTCGTCATTAATTATTTAAATATATATTAGTTGGACTAATATTCAATTGTTGTTTTAATTAAACAGTTGGACTGTATTCAAACTACTTCATTTATAGTTGATTATATAATTGGATTATAGTAATCAAATATATTTGAATTTAACCAATCAAATAATAGTTGATTATATAGTTAGACTATAGTAATCATTATATTCGATTGTACCTGAAATCGTTGATTGGATAGTTGGACTATTTGAATCAAGATAACTGAAAGATTAGCGTTTAAAACATAATCCTGGGTGAAAATGTCTTTAAGCGGCTTCAATTTTTCAAATTGGGAATAGAACCTCAGGATAGTCCTGGGAGCCAATAAGTTACTTTATTTGATAGAGTGACATCTCGGGCCTGAGCCCGGAGTTGAGCAAATAGTGGAGCATGAGCTTTGGAAGACTCATGGTGATGATAACTTTAGTGTTCAATCTGTTATGCTTGCCGCAATGACTCCTTAATTTCTTCATCAGAACTAAGGATTAGATCCTTATAGTATGATATTGAAATTGAAGGATCTTCATAGATCTATACTTAGATCTTAGAAGTACTGATTGCAAAAGAAAACTCTTGGAGAGTTAATGGCTATGCTCAAGGAGAAAGAGTCAGAGCTTGCAAAAGGGGCAAGAAGTGCAATGCGCATCTTACTTCAACATCCCAAAATGTCAAGGCTTGGCCGAAGGCTTATAGGGATATGAAAAAGGGGCAAAGGCAAAATCGTCACAATCTTCTAGGAAGACAAAGGACATATCCCAAGATGTCTGCCTAAACTGTGGAAAACGGGGTCACTGGAAGCGTGACTGCCGTATGGACAAGGCATACATGAAGGAAGTGAAGACGGGCAAGGCTCCGACTTCAGGTATGTTTGTTATAAACATGTCAACTGCTGGTTTTTAAAATTGGATTTTAGATACCGGATATGGTACATAAATATATGTACTGATGTACGGAATCTGCTGATTAGCAGGAGACTGGCTTCAGTTGAGATCGACCTATGAGTCGGAAACGGGACGAGAGTCGCTGTTTTGGCTGTGGGAACCTAAGCTTTGGAACTGCCCTTTGGGCAAGTACTTGAATTAGGAAACTATTATAATGTATCTAGTTTGACTAGGAACGTTATCTCTATATCTAGTTTAACCCATTGCGGGCATACCTTTATATTCTAGAACATTAAGTGTTTTGTTTATAAAGATGATATTGAGATATACACATTAGATGTGAATAACAATATTTATATTTTGAATATAAACAAATCTCAAACATATAATATGACAAACAAAAGCTCAAACTTATAAATCTATTGAGACTTAAAAGTGGCATTGTTGTCTGGGACACATTAAACAAGACTCGTATATCCACACTTTCGAAGAGTGGATACTAGGACGGATTTGATTCTAATTCAAATGATGTCTACGAATCTAGTTTATTAGGCAAAGTGCCTAAAACACCTTTTACTTGGTAAAAGTGCAAGTGCCACCGATCTGTTAGCCTTCGTTCATAAGTGACGTATGTGGGCCCATGTCTAGCTAGGCTAGAGGTGGATTTGAATACTTCATAACCTTTACGGATGTGGCATCGCGTTATGGTTATGTGTTTCTTATGAAACATAAATCAGAAACTTTTGATAAATTCAAAGAGTTTCGACATGAAGTATAAAAACAGACCGCAATAGTATTGAAATATCACGATTGGACCGCGATGGAAATACTTAAGCGATAAGTTTATTGACTATTTGAAAGAGTAAGGTATTCTTTCATAGTGGACTCCTCCCGGAACACCTCAATTTGACGGTGTGTACAAACAGAGAAACCGAACTTTGTTGGACATAGTAAGGTTAATGATAAGTCGCTCTGAGCTACCAATTTCCTTCTGAGGATACACATTAAACAGTGCAATACTTATTTTGAATAAGGTTCCATGAAAATCTGTTAAACAGACTTCATATTAGATATGAACAGGAAAGAAACCGGGTTTTCTCATTCCTGAAGATTTGGGAATGCTGGGTATACACTAAATGTTTGGATGATACCAAACTAGAACCCAAATCAGATAAGTGCCTATTTGTAGGTTGTCCTAAGGAAACCAAAGTATAGTACTTATACAACTCACAAGAGAACAATGTAATTGTTGCTCTCCATGCGGTTTTCCTAAGAGGAATTCCTATATGCAGTGGTAATTGGGAGGAAAGTAAAACTCGATGAAAATCGGAGTAATACTGTTCCAGGCGCCGAGTCCTCACGGAACACCAACAGTTCATCAGGGATGAAACTGTACCAATAATCTTCGAATACACAAGAACCGCGTAGGTCGGAGAGAGTCAGAAAACAACCTGGGAGGTATGGATTTCTGATCTCACCTCATGTAGATGTAAGTCTTATTGAGGAAGACGAACCGGCTACGTATGGGGAAGTGATACAAGGTATCGACTCCTTTTATGGAAAAGTGCCATGAAGTCCGAAATGGAATCCATGTATACCAACAAAGTTTGGACACTGGTTGATGTACCAGAAGGCATTGTGCCTATTGGTACTATATGAGTCTCAATGAAGACATACATGGAAGGCAACATACAAATGTATACACCTAGGCGTATACAGAAAAGGTATCGTTAACGATATAGTGCCGACTACGACGAAATTTTTTCACCTGTTGCCATGATTAAATCCATTTGGATAATGCTTGTTATTGCTGCATATTTCGTTTATGAAATATGGCATATGGATGTCAAAACTGCTGTCCTTAATGGAAACCTTTTGGAGGATGTTTACAACATCCTGACGGTTTTGTCGTGCCGAAACAAGCAAACAAGGTTTGCAAGTTAAATCGATCTATTTATAGATTGAAGCAAGCATTGAGTTCTTGGAACCAATGTTTTGATAACATCATAATGGTATATGATTTCATTCAAAACAAATTTGATTCTTGTGTATATAAGAAGGTTAGTGGGAGCGCACTGACAATGATTGTCTTATACGTTGATGACATATTATTTCTTGGAAATGATATTCCCATATTAAATAATCGGTGAAAGTTTGGCTTTCATGAAAATTCTCCGTAGACTACTTGGGAGAGGCAACATTTATTCTAGGAATAAGGATCTATTGGGATAGATCTAAAAGTTGTTGGCACTCTCCGAGCACTCGTATATTTTGAAATGTACGTGACCTGGTGTCTCATATGCTTTGAGCATATGGAGTCACAATCAGGCCAATCCAGGTGATGGTCACTGGATTGATGTTAAGAACATCCTTAAGTATCTTAGACGAACTAAGGATGCTTTCTTAAGCTATGGAGAATGAGAACTTGAGGTAACTGGGTTCACCACTGCAAGTTTCCAAACCGACAAAGATGACTTTAAGTCAAAATAAGGGTACATTTTAGTTTGAATAACAGAATAGTGAGCTGGAAATCTTCCAAGCAAGATACTGTTGCCGAATAAATAACAAAAGCGGAACATTGCTGCAACTGAGGCAGCAATAGAAGCATTTTGGATCTATATAATCCTAATTGGATTAGGAGTAGTTCTGTTAGCAGTTGAGCTAGGCTATAGCACAGGCTAAGGAACCACGGTCTCATCAAGGATCCAAGTATATACTTTGAATATTTCATATGATTCATTCGGATCATACATCATGGCGATGTGATGATCGAATAAAACGCATCAAATGATAACATTGTAAATCCGCTGACGAAAGTTGTTTCTCATCAGAAGTTTGAGCGACCCGTACATGGTTCAGGTGTAGGACACTTGAGAGTGATTGGCTATAGGACAAGTGGGAGATTGTTGGACAATTATGACCCATAGCATCACTATTTATACAGAACTTAGTGTTGTTGTACAAATAAACTATGTGACAAAAGAAATTGCTCTTTTATCATTTGTAATTGGATTACCAAGATATATAAATGATAAAAGTCCATATGATTAATAAGATATGAGACAATATTAATCCAATAAGGTTTAATCATTAAATAACCCTAGTCGTAGTATTATCGAGATTGGACATCGATAATGCGGAATAGGCTATTATTGCACTTGTGCGCATTGTGGGAGCATAACGTCATAGTTCTCATATATTTAAGTATTAGATACTTATGCAAGTGTGATAGGAGGTTGTGTTTACCGATGGTACGAGAACAGCTTCACTCTGGATAGACCCCTCGGAATCACATTGGCAGTATGACCATGTGTCTATGGGAATCTGAATTAGGGTAGGTGTATTTGATCTTAACCTGAGACTTGCATCGCTAATACTTTCGACAATCAGTATACTTTGGTTTTGGTCGTCCGGGGCTTTAACAGGTTCTGTGTACGCCTCTTCTGGGTATACTGAGAATCGTAGTGTATTGGGTGTGATATCAAGATGGAAGTATCACTTCAGTCATATGGACATGATGATCATATAGGATACGGAACTAGTACTCTTATGCATTGCAGTCATCGGGATAATATGACTAGGTCATGATTATCCGATTATAGAGACTAGTTACCAGAGATCCGATATATGCTTCGTACGGGGCAGACACAATTCCAGCCTTAGGCCTAGCATGTGATATCGATACTGGATCGTAATACGCAATACTACGTATACTACGCCTGACAAAGATTACATATTCCTTAAAAGAATATTTTTGGAGAATTAGGTAGGCACGGTGTTTTGCTAGAGCCAACCATGTCTCGTAAATCGGTAAAACGTGGAACCGGGTAAGCACGTGTTCCGATAGTCCGACGATCGGATTTACTGTCAACATATCCAGGGATCTCATGGGTCGCTTCCCGAAGATTCACCGATGACGTATGACTCGAACATAATTAATCTAGGATTAATTATAAGAGATAGATAATTAATCTAGGATTAACTACGGCGAGATTTTATCTGGGATAGAGAGAATGATTAATTCGGAATTAATCGATAAAATAATATATTCGATATATTAAATGAAATTAGATTTCATAACGAAATTAAAATTGGATTTTAATTCAGGCGAACGAATTAATTTAGAATTAATGCACGAGAGACTTTAATAATAATTTTACGAGGCATTATTATTTAATTAAATTTGATTTAATTAAGTCGCAACGGAAAATTCGTTAATTCGGAATTAACGAACCGAGCCCGGAATGTGTTTACGGGCCCACTTGAATTTTGAATTAAAGTGGGGCCCACATGTCACATCACAAGTCACATCACTTGTCTTTCTCATCACTTTTGTGATGGAAGTTAGTGTGATGTGTTGGTGACTTGTTAAACACACAATCGTCAATTGTGATGGACTTTTACCAAACTTTTGAGTTTGGTATATCATTTTATTTTTTGGAAAAATAAATCATAAGTAACACATTCATCTTTTTCTTCTCTCCACCATTCACGCCCAAAAGCATTTTTCCTCTCCTAAATTTGGCTTGGCCGAGAGCTTCAAGGACAAAAGAAAGAATTTGTTGCAAATTTTTCTTAGTTCTAGCGCACATTAAATCATACAAAGGTGATAGGGAAACATCCCTTGAGTTTGGAATTCAAAAAGAACAAGCTTGGAAGCTCAACATACAATTCAAATGAGAGCTTGGAGCAACTTCAAATGAGACAAATTTTTGTTGTCTACACATCCTTCCTAGCCGATCAAAGTGAGTACTTTCCGCTATCTTACTTTGTTTATTCACACATATTTTATGCTTAGTAGATCTTTGGCTAGTTCTTAGAGAACCCAACAACATTGTCCCCAATGTCTAAAAAGAAGAAGAAGAGTTTAGAAAACAGTACCTGGTTAGTGTAGAATTAAAAAGAAAACTAAAGGTTAAGATCCAGATTTGTCCGACGTTTCTTACCACAATCGTTATTGGGCCAGTTTATCTTGGAAATGATAGGCTCAATATGTGTTTCAAAGGCTAAAAGTTGGTCAATTAAATCATTGGTTATTCTGGTAGTGAAGTGGGTATCTTTTACGGGTTTCGAAAGAAACCCATTTCTACGGGAATCTTCAAGAAACACACAAAGAAAGTCATAAAATTCATCAGCATTAAACAGTCCAATTGGTTTATGGTAAATGTTAAAGCCCAAGCCATCTAGCAAAGCAATAAATGCATCAGCACGGTTATTCAGTTCAATAAGTCGTTCGGACATACCTGGGACGATGCATTCATCTCCGTTTGATTGTCTGATAAGATTCGCCTCTGCCAAAGGTTTTGGGATGATTCCCAAAACTTGACTACCTCTTTCCTGTACAGCCCTTGAAACGTTCCCCATTAGTCCAAGATTGCCACCGCCAATTACTACGTGAATATTCCTCTCATCCATGACTCTACCCAATTCATGTGCTGCCTCAGCGAATTCTGGTTTAGAACTAGCACTAGTACCGCAAAACACACAGATGTTAACAACTCGTCTTCTTGATGTTGCTTCCATTTTTTTTTAAATATTTCTTTCTCAAATCTGGATGTCTACAAGAGTGCAATGACGAGCTGCATTTATAGATCCTGAAAAGAGGTGAGTAATAATAGCACCAGTACCTGCCAAATGATAATTATTAGCTAAACAGTAAATAAATCGTGAAAGTCAAAAAGTCTAGATCCTATCGGAGAAAATAATAAAAAAATCACAATTATTAGTTAAAGACAAAGAAATAATAATATGTACAAGAAGTAACGGCTTGAATGACATCTATGCGTCAGGGACAAGCTTCTCATCCAATTTTCTTATAAATTGGCAAACAGGTCTTTTAAAGTCAGATTCCCGAGACTTAATTGTTGTCTTTCTTTTCGAAACTGTGTATGTAACATGCGAATTGCATGATACACATATCCATTGGGATGCGTCTCAATAGTCAATTATATGTCATCTAAAGACTCTTTTTTCATGCCATTCCTAATGAATTTTATCTTTTCTCCGCGGTTATCAGACATCATTCCTAAAGAACGATAACGAGTATTACATGTCATGCGTGTACATTTATAGCAAACACATAATCTTTTAGCTATTCTTTTCTTAGCATAGGTATTTTTTCCTAAACCAGACATAAATGAAATAAAAGAGTCAGATGACTCACCTGCTAATCGGACTCGTACTTCAATTATCCAACGAATGTCATTAGGAATACATTTGATCATCAGAAGTCTCATTCGTTCAATGTGTGCTTTGTAGACATTCATCAGAGAGTTTTGAGGGAGAGAAGGAAAATGTTTGTGAAGATTTGCGAGAATGTCTTCCATCTTGTCTGCGACTTTACCTACAAAAATTAAACACACAAAAAAAAAAATAAAACACGCCAAATCTCAATATATACACAAATTGCATGGGTTGCCTCTCTGCTAGCGCTAAGTTTAACGTCGCCAGCTAGACATGACTGCCTGAACATTAGGCTGGATCTGCAAGTGTGAGACTTTCTTTTTGTCGCTCAAATGATTCTCCCCAATAGTGCTTGACACGCTGGCTGTTAACTTTGAATGTATCATTGGAGTTGGGATAATGTAACTCAACGGCTCCATATGGTAAAACTTGGGTGATTAAAAGGACTTGACCACCTTGATTTCAGCTTTCCAATGAAAAGTTTCAACCTTGAATTGTATAACAACACCTGCTGTCCTGGTTCCAGTTGTCTGCGCACTATTTTTTATCATGCCATTTTTTAGTCTTTTCTTTGTACAGTTTGGCATTTTCATAAGCATGTAGGCGAAATTCCTCTAATTCGTTCAGTTGGTGGAGCCATTTCTCTCATGCTACTTGTAGATCAAGATTTAACTTCTTCAGTGCCTAGTACGCTTTATGTTCAAGCTCCACAGGCAAATGGCATGCTTTTCCAAACACCAATCGATAGAGGGACTGTAGGACACAGAAATCGGTGACGCTATCCCAGGCTCGTGGCCCGGTCGGGAGTACGGAGTAGCCTACGGGGGGCTAAACCGGAGAAATAAATGGAGTCGCCACCCAGTGTGAACTGGGAAATGATTTAAGGCCGCACTCACCCCTCGCAAGGGAAGACCTCAAACCGTTGGGTTCGGAATGGTCCCTTACTTATGCCACTTGTAATGAATGGATTCACGCAATAATATAACCAAGTCTACGCAACATACACATGCAAGAATAACCTATATCTAAGTTGACATACCACATTTATCTAAGTTTGCATACTACCTATATCTAAGTTTGCATGCATAAAAGTAAGTCGACATAACGACAAGCACACAATTTCATGAACATATTAAATGCGGAAAGATAAATAAACAATAATGGTAAAAGTATAAATATTAAAAAGAGCTAACTAAACATATGATGGGGAAAGGAATAACTAATGAGGCAAACATGCATAAAACATGATGAAGGAATCTGTCCAGTGCGTGTGCGTTCATGTAGCATTCGTAAACGCGTTCGAACGGTAAACGGAATGCACGCATTCGAGTAGCATTTGATAACGCATTTGAATGGTAAACAGAATGCACGCGTTCGAGTAACGTTTGATAACGCGTTCGAACAGGACGAGGCAGAATGCATACGTTCGTGTAGCGTTTGATAACGCGTTCGAACAGAGTCGCAAACATGACATTTATAAGCACATAAACACATGTATGAGTGTTTCCCCAAGTGATACGTGGAGTTGTATCCCAAGTACAGACCGCACTACCGTCCATTTGGATTCGGCTACGGAATTTATGTCTAGGTTTCCATCTGATATACCACGGGAGGCAACACTCAATCATTCATCCAACAACAATGACATACATAAACCAACAAGATGCAAGCGAAGAATTACTAATAAATAATAAAAAATGAACGGGAATAAATAAAAGAGTGCCCTCAGGTCTTACCTTTTAAGTTGCCTCATGGAAGTGTGTTACACGGCCGTCGGAAGGGTTAATGCTCCGCAAATCCTCCGGTTTACTGGTTCAATGTTTTCCTTCGTCGCTTCGCTGTTTTAGGCTGCTGTTTTCTCTGCTTTTGCTGTGTTTTCTGGTCGTTGTGTTTGGTTAATGTTTGCTGTATTTGGGGGGCTATTTTGGGTGACGGTTTGTGCGGTTTTGGTACTGTTTTTGATGTTCTGGTTTTTAAAGTTTTTCGAGACTATTTTTTGGTGAATATTGGGGATGTTCGGGCTGTTTTTGGTGCGGCTAAAGGGTTTTGATGCTTGTGCTAGTGGGCTGGTGGTTGTGTTGGATCTATTAGTGAGGGCTTCCGAGAGTGAGCTGGTTAGTGATGAGTTGGTGAGTGGGGCTTATTTTCTTTTAAAGATGGACGTTTTGTGTGGCTTGAAGGGTAGTTTAGGGGCTGTTTTGTGAAGGGTTGTAGTGCATGGTGTTATGGCGTGTGTGAAAGGCTGCTGAGGGTGTGATATGTGTATGGTGCGTGAGGGGGGCTGCTGGGTGAGTGGGCTGCTGGGTGAGTGGGCTACTGGTGTTGTGTGAAGGGGCTTATTATTTGTTAAGTTGATGGTAGTTCGGTTTGTGCGTGAAAGATGAGAGAAGTCAGTGAGTGGAATAGAGAGAGATGAGAGAGAGAATGAGTGGCTGCGTGGTATGTTCTGGTTTTTATGAGTGCCGAGAGAGGGTTCTTGTAGAGGGAATAAGTTAATGAGAGAGATGAGAGATTATTGATAAATAGAGGGCGAGATGTGTTGGCTTCTTATTTAGGGTTTTATTTTGTTTGTAGAGAGATGAGAGATATTAGAGTGGATAGAGGCAGATTGATGATGAAGGGCTGAGTTGTGTGCATTAAGGGGTTTGTGTTTTTTTATTGTTAATGGGCAGTGAGTGCTGTTGATGTTGAGAGAAGAGAGAGGCGAGCGGCTTGTCTAGGGTTCATTATTTTCATGCATGCGTGTCTTGTTTTTTCGGTGGCAGCGGTAAATTGGTTTAAGTGGTGAACTGTTCGCGTTGAAGGGTTATTGTGTGTGCTCCGCGTACATGGTTTGAGTGCTTTGCTCATGGGTAAAGCAAGTGAGAGAGAAGAGTTTCTAGGGCATGTGATTTTACCGAGAAGGGTGTTTTAGAAAAGAAAGAGATCCAGGTTTGTTTAGGGTTTTTCTTTGTTTGTTTCTGCCGAGAGTGAGGAAAGAGAAGAAGGGAGAGAGAGGATGATGATGGAGAGTGACTGAGAGGCTCTAGGGTTTTGGGTGTTGTTTTTGGGAGAGAGAAGATTGAAGCGTGAATGTGTGAAGGGTATAGGGAGTAAGAGGTATAGGCGAGAGAGAGAGATATCTTTGTTGTGGAGTTACCGCTTTTGGTGTATTATAGTGGGAATGAGCTCTTGGTGCCGTGAGGATGCTAAGGAGGTCTAAGGGTTTGGTTTATGTGTCTTTTTATAGGAGAGGGTTTGGGTTGTCTTCATTCGGGTAGGAAAGAGATCATGTAATTATGGGGGTATCTCTAATTAGTGTGTCGTAAGGAAAAATCCATTCACTTTAGGAAGGTAATTTGTGGGATTTGATTTGATTTTAGGCATGTGATTTAATTTAATTAGGAAGGAGATTTATTAGATTTTATTTTATTTTATTTAGTTTAGGCATGTGATTTAATTTAATTAGGAAGGTGATTTATGGGATTTTATGTGATTTTATTTAATTTAGGAATGAGATTTGATTGGATTTTAACATGTGTTTAATGTGTTTGAATATTTTTGGATGTGATTTAATGGGCTTGGAGGCTTATGGGCTTGTAGGATGGCTGGTTGGTGGGCTTGGGCGTGTGGTTGGTAGTGTGTGGGCTTAGGATGAATTTTAAAATAGAGATCCAACGAGCGAACCCAAAGCTAAGCAAATGAATTAGGTCCAACAAGGTATTGATTTCTGAATTTTCCTTTCCGATATCTGTTTCCCGTGACTTCCGCAACTTAAAGGGTAGTGCCTCCGTACGAGGCTCATCATCGGGACTTATATGCAAAAATGCAGTGCCTACAGTCGCCCCCACTTTGATGGGACTTGTGCAGTGTGTGACAATGACAATCCTATCAAAGTTATGCAATGCATTTTTACTTACCTGGCTCGCCAGCTGCTGCCTGACTTGTCTGTTGCTTCGAACTGAGTTGATCTGGTGGTGAGGTGCTGCGACCCTTAAGGTTCATCCCCGCAAGATGCTACGATCTCTAGGATCACTACCAAACTGAGCTGATAAGAGGTGGTGAGGTTTTTCGATCTCCGGGATTCATTCCCAATCTAAGTTGATGACGCGGGCCTCGACCCTGGGATTCATTCCCGAAACTGCTGGCAGTGTGGGCCTCGACCCTGGGATTCATTCCCGAAATTGCTGATAATATGGGCCTCGACCCTAGGATTCATTCCCGAAATTGCTTATAATATGGGCCTCGATCCTGGGATTCATTCCCCAAATTGCTTATAATATGGGCCTCGACCCTGGGATTCATTCCCCAAACTGATTGACTTTGTCATTTTTTCCTTTTCTTCAAAACCTGCGAACAAAACAAGACAAAAATTGCGTGCATGTGACGTGTATGCATGTATGCATGGATGTGTTTCCTATTCCGATGGGTTAGGTTTTCCTTGTGCTCCTCGGCGTCCTTCACCTATAATTGTCATTGGTCACCCCCTAGGTCTGCTTACAGTTTCTTTCTGTCAATTCTCTTCTGGAGATTGCTCAGTTTCCTTTGGTTCCATGACTCAATATCTCATTATATCCCTGATTCGCGAGGTGGTAGACTGGTCACCCCCAGTCTCGGTTTTGCTTTCTGCTCTCCGCTGTTTGCACCAGGTCAAGGTAGACCACATGATATGGCATTCTATATCATCATATTATATCACATGCTACGAAATAGTCCCAATAGTTACACATATTATTGCCTTCAAAGAATGCCCAGTATTGAAACCAGAGAACCTTCAAAACATTCAACGCAACTCAAATCCAAGTCTTTGAATAAATGATCTAAGTCAGACTCAAAGTGTGTGTGTGCAAAGGTTCTTTTGCAGATTCATCCCCAGATAAGCCAACTTAATGATTTTGTCAAAAAATGGGATCGATGGGTCAAACCAACCTAGATGTCTCAATTATGCCTGCAAGTGCTTTTCTGTGCTCAATGTGGTATGATTTTCTTTCTCTTTTTTCTCTTTCTTTTTTCTTTTCATTTTGACCTTCTTTTTCTTCTTTTTCTTTTCTTTTTTCTTTTTTTTTTCTTTCTTTCTCTTTTTTTCCAACACACCTACCCTTTAAGGTAGCATTTCTTCTCATGGTGGTCCTAATACTCGCCCATGGGTAGCTTCACGCTTATCGGTTATAGGTGGTTCAATTCTTTTCTTTAGAGACTTTTCTTTCATTTTCAACCATACCACACATCATAACATAAGCAAATCAAGATAGACATCTAAGCAAACGGTCATTCACCGACCTACAATTTCTTCAACTAGTCACATTGCCAACTACTCAGGTTTTCACCGCAAAGAACCTATAGTGAAGTGCTTACGAGTCTAACGTAGATCAATCACTCAAAGTATCAGATAAAAGCACATCAAGAGTTTATCGTTTCTAAGATTTCTCCCTAAAGCAAACCATCTCATCATCGGAATTATGCCTAACTATTAAGGACTAAGAACAAACAAATTTTTTTTTCTTTTCTTTTTTTTTTTTTTTCCTCTTTTTTTTTTCTTTTTTTTTTCTTTTCTTTTTTTTCTTCTTTTTTTTCACAATGGTCTTTCTATCCTTGCTGTAAAATTTTATGTTCCTTGGTTTCCTTTTCCCCAATATCCATGTTTGCTAAACTCTTCTTGATAAGTCTTTTTTTTTCCTAACCCAACAGATATCTATGATGGCTTTTAAGATACAGGGGTTAACATGATGCGTGAGATGCATGAGATGCATGAAATGCGTGCGATGTATGAGATATAATATGCATGTGTTTATCAAAAGCATAAAGGGACAACTTCTATGAGATATATGACTATGGTTCATATGCAGGTTTATAGGAGTGTAGACAAAGGCTTCCGTCGGCGAAGGATTGCCCACAACTAGGTCTCCCCACTCAAGGGTTCGAGCGACCAAGTGAGTGCACCTTTTTTTATACCCTAAGGTACGTGCCAACGAGTGATGATACATGACTGACTTTCAAATGGATTTCTTATTGAAGATTCCCCAAAGGGAGGGTGGAGCTGACTCTCTTAAATACCCAAGCCTCTTAGGCTCTTATCGCCTTGGTGACAGGAATAAACAATAGGTCCTCTAAATTAGTCCATCACGGTAGCTTCAAGTAAATGATTATCTAGGTGCCTTCACAACTTTTCCTTATAGAAAGGTAGTGAATGAAGGAAGACACCAAACCATTACCTAGCTCTAATAGTGCCTTTAATTAAACCCCTTCAACCCACTGTAGACACTGTTAACTAAAACAAAAAATCACAAACATTACAAGGCATTATTTCGGGGCCGATTCTCTATACCCAGTGGAGTCGCCAGACTGTAGGACACAGAAATCGACGACGCTGTTCCAGGCTCGCGGCCCGGTCGGGAGTACGGAGTAGCCCGCGGGGGACTAAACCGGAGAAATAAATGGAGTCGCCACCTAGTGTGAACTGGGAAATGATTTAAGGCCGCACTCACCCCTCGCAAGGAAGACCTCAAACCGTTGGGTTCGGAATGGTCCCTTACTTATGCCACTTGTAATGAATGGATTCACGCAATAATATAACCAAGTCTACGTAACATACACATGCAAGAATAACCTATATCTAAGTTGGCATACCACCTATATCTAAGTTTGCATACTACCTATATCTAAGTTTGCATGCATAAAAGTAAGTCAACATAACGGAAAGCACACAATTTCATGAACATATTAAATGGGGAAAGATAAATAAACAATAACGGTAAAAGCATAAATATTAAAAATAGCTAACTAAGCATATGATGGGGAAAAGAATAACTAATGAGGCAAACATGCATAAAATATGATGAAGGAATCTGTCCAGTGCATGCACGTTCGTGTAGCGTTCGTAAACGCATTCGAACAGTAAATAGAATGCACGCGTTCGAGTAGCGTTTGATAACGCGTTCGAACGGTAAATAGAATGCACGCGTTCAAGTAGCATCTGATAACGCGTTCGAACGGGCCGAGGCAGAATGCATACGTTCGTGTAGCGTTTGATAACGCGTTCGAACAGAGTCGTAAAAATGACATCTATAAGCACATAAACACATGTACGAGTGTTTCCCCAAGTGGTACGTGGAGTTGTATCCTAAGTACAGACCGCACTACCGTCCATTCGGATTCGGCTACAGAATTTACGTCTGGGTTTCCATCTGATATACCACGGGAGGCAACACTCAATCATTCATCCAACAACAATGACATACATAAACCAACAAGATGCATGCGAAGAATTACTAATAAATAATAAAAATGAACGGGAATAAATAAAAGAATGCCCTCAGGTCTTACCTTTTAAGTCGCCTCTTGGAAGTGCGTTACACGACCGTCAGAAGGGTTAATGCTCCGCAACTCCTCCGGTTTATTGCTTCAATGTTTTCCTTTATCGCTTCGCTATTTTGGGCTGTAGTTTTCTCTATTTTTGCTGTGTTTTCTGGTCGTTGTGTTTGGTTACTATTTGCGGTATTTGGGGGGCTGTTTTGGGTGACGGTTTATGCGGTTTTGTGAATGTTTTTGTTGCAGTTTTTGATGTTCTGGTTGTGCAATTTTTCGGGACTGTTTTGTGGTGAATATGGGGGCTGTGCGGGCTGTTTGTGGTGCGACTAAAGGGTTTTGATGCTTGTGCTAGTGGGCTGATGGCTGTGTTAGATCTATTAGTGAGGGCTGCCGAGAGTGAGCTGGTGAGTGATGAGTTGGTGAGTGGGGTTTATTTGCTTTTAAGAAGGGACGTGTTACGTGGCTTGAAGGGTAGTTTAGGGGTTGTTTTGTGAAGGGTTGTCGTGCATGGTGTTATGGCGTGTGTGAAGGGCTGCTGAGGGTGTGATATGTGTATGGTGTGTGAGGGGGCTGCTGGGTGACTGGGCTACTGGGTGTTGCGTGAAGGGGTTTATTATTTGTTGAGTTGATGGCAGTTTGGTTTGTGTGTGAAAGTGGAGAGAAGTCAGTGAGTGGAATAGAGAGAGATAGGTGAGAGAATGAGTAGATGCGTGGTCTATTCTGGTTTTTGTGAGTGCCGAGAGAGGGTTCTTGTAGATGGAATGAGTTAATGAGAGAGATGAGAGATTATTGATAAATAGAGGGCGAGCTGTGTTGGCTTCTTGTTTAGGGTTTTATTTTGTTTGTAGAGAGAGGAGAGATGTGAGAGGGGATAGAGGCAGATTGATGATGAAGGGCTGAGTTGTGTGCGTTGAGTGTTTGTGTTTTTTTGTTGTTAATGAGCAGTGAGTGATGTTGATGTTGAGAGAAGAGAGAGGCGAGCGGCTTGTCTAGGGTTCATTATTTTCATGCATGCGTGTCTTGTTTGTTCGGTGGCAGCGTGGCAAATTGGTTTGAGTGGTGAAGTGGTCACGTTGAAAGGTTATTTTCTGTGCTCCGCGTGCATGGTTTGAGTGTTGTGCGCATGGGTAAAGCAAGTGAGAGAGATGAGTTTCGAGGGCATGTCATTTGTCGAGAAGGGTGTTTTAGAAAAGAGAGAGATCCAGGTTTGTTTAGGGTTTTTCTTTGTTTGTTTTTGCCGAGAGTGAGGAAAGAGAAGAAGTGAGAGAGAGGATGATGATAAGAGGGACCAAGAGGCTCTATGGTTTTGGGTGTTGTTTGTGGGAGAGAGAAGAGTGAAGCGTGAATGCGTGAAGGGTAAAGGGAGTAAGAGGTATAGGCGAGAGAAATAGAGATATCTTTGTTGTGGAGTTACCATTTTTGGTGTATTATCGTGGGAATGAGCTCTTGGTGCCGTGAGGATGCTAGGGAGGTCTAAGGATTTGGTTTATCTATCTTTTTATAGGAGAGGGTTGGGGTTGTCCTCATTCGGGTAGGAAATAGATCATGTAATTATGGGGGGTATCTCTAATTAGTGTGTCATAAGGAAAAATCCATTCACTTTAGGAAGGTAATTTGTGGGATTTGATTTGATTTTAGGCATGTGATTTAATTTAATTAGGAAGGTGATTTATGAGATTTGATTTTATTTTATTTAGTTTAGGCATGTGATTTAATTTAATTAGGAAGGTGATTTATGGGATTTTATTTGATTTTATTTAATTTAGGAATGAGATTTGATTGGATTTTAACATGTGTTTAATGTGTTTGAATATTTTTGGATGTGATTTAATGGGCTTGGAGGCTTATGGGCGTGTAGGATGGCTAGTTTGTGGGCTTGGGCGTGTGGTTGGTAGTTGTGGGCTTAGGATGAATTTTAAAACAGAGATCCAACGAGCGAACCCAAAGCTAAGCAAACGAATTAGGTCCAACAAGGTATTGATTTCTGAATTTTCCTTTCAGACGTCCGTTTCCCGCGACTTCCGCAACTTAAAGGGTAGTGTCTCCGTACGAGGCTCATCATCGGGACTTATTTGTAAAAATGCAGTGCCTACAGGGACATACCAATCGGTGTCTTGTAAGTTGTCCGGTAGACCCATAATGCGTCATCTAGTTTTGTAGACCAGTCCCTCCATCTTGATCCAACGGTTCTCTCCAAGATTCTCTTGATTTTTCTGTTTGAAACTTCAACCTATCCATTTGACTGCGGATGGTAAGCAATGGAAACGTTATGAGTAACTCCATATTTGGATAGAAGTGCATCAAAGTATCTGTTGCAGAAGTTTGTGCCACCATCACTGATAATTACCCGAGGTGTTAGAAGTGAGTGAAAATATTCATTTTAAGGAATTTTATCACCACTTTTGAGTCATTTGATGGAAGTACTGTTGCATCAACCCATTTGGATACGTAGTCTACTGCAACCAGAATGTACAGGTTTCCAAATGATGGAACAAAGGGTCCCATAAAATTAATCCCCCATACATCAAATATCTCCACTTCGAGAATGCTTTGAAAAGGTCATTCATTTCTCCTTGAAATATTTCCCGTTCTTTGGCACATGTCACATTGAAGAATGAATAAGTGAGCATCTTTAAACAAAGTGAGCCTGAACAAACCTGATTGTAGGACTTTGGCTGCAATTTTATCTTCGCTGAAGTGTCTGCCGTATGGTGATGGATAACAATGCTGCAGGACATTATTGACCTCCTCATGTGGTACACAACATCTCAATAATTGATCAGCATAACATTTGAATAGGTACGGCTCATCCCAGACATAGTGCTTGACTTTTTTAAAGAATTTCTTTCGTTGCTGATGTGTCCATTCCAACGGCCATTTTCCCGATACTATGTAGTTTACATAGTCAGCATACCAAGGGACTTCCTACTATTTTATGGCAAATAACTGTTCATCTGGAAAAGTTTCTTTGATTGTCATCTCATTGCCAATGTTTCTCCATTCTTGAGCCTCGATAAGTGATCTGCCACTTGATTTTCTGTCCATTTCCTGTCTCAGATCTCCACGTCAAATTCTTACAGTAGAAGCACCCAAAGGATCAATTTGGGCTTGGCATCTTTCTTCGCGATCAGGTATTTGATTGCTGAATGATCTGTGTAGACCACCACTTTGGGACCCAACAAATAGAAGCAGAATTTATCAAAAGCAAACACAACTGCGAGTAAATCTTTTTCAGTTGTTGTGTAGTTGAGTTGTGCTTCATTCAAAGTTCTACTGGAGTAGTAAATAGTGTGGAAAATTTTTACTTTGGGTTGTCCCAAAACTACACCTACAGCAAATTCGCTAGCATCACACATCACCTCAAATGGAAGGGTCCAGTCTGGTGCTACTATGATGGGGGCAGAAACCAACTTCTGTTTCAAGATTTCGAAGGCATGGTGGCATTCTTTGGTGAAGTTAAAAGGCACATCTTTCTCCAGCAGATTGCATAGAGTTTTCGCAATCTTGGAGAAGTCTTTGATAAATCTCTTGTAATATCCTGCATGTCCGAGAAAACTGCGAATCCCTTTGACGGATGATGGTGGAGGTAATTTTTCTATTGTCTCGATTTTTGCTTTTTCTACCTCGATTCCCTTTTGTAAGATTCGATGTCCCAGGACAATACCTTCATGCACCATGAAGTGGCATTTCTCTCAGTTAAGTACCAGGTTGGTATCTTCGCATCTTTGTAACACTTTTTCCAGATTTTACAAGTAGTGGTCGAAAGAGTCTCCAAAAATAGAAAAATCATCCATGAAAACCTCCATGCTTTGTTCCAGCATGTCTGAAAATATGGCCATCATACAACGTTGAAATGTGGCATGAGCATTACAGAGTCCAAATGGCATCCTGCGGAAAGCAAAAGTATCATATGGGCATGTAAAAGTGGTTTTCTCTTGATCTTCTTGGGCGATGGAAATCTGATTACACCCCGAGTATCCATCCATAAAATAATAGAATTCATGTATCGCCAGTCTGTCTAGCATCTGGTCAATGAATGGTAACGAGAAATGATCTTTCCTTGGTGCTTTGTTCAGCTTCCTGTAGTCCATGCATACTCTCCATCCAGTCATCGTCCTTGTTGGAATCAGCTCGTTCTTTTCATTTGTGACAACAGTCATTCCTCTTTTCTTAGGTACACATTACATAGGACTCACCCAAGTGCTGTCAGAGATGGGGTAAATGATGTCTGCATCCAACCATTTGATGATTTCTTTCTTCACGACTTCCTTCATGATTGGATTTTATCTTCGTTGATGCTCCACTGTGGCTTTGTACTCGTCATTCATCAGGATTTTGTGCATGCAAAATGATGGACTAATGCATCGAATGTCTGCTATAGTCCAGCCAATAGCTTTCTTGTGCTCGTGTAGCACTCTTAAAAACTTATCTTTCTGTACCCATGTTAGCGACGAAAAAATAATCATAGGTAAATCAGAAGAGTTTTCCAAGTATGCATACCTGAGATGGCTCATAAGTGGCTTTAGTTCCAGCTGCAGTGGTTTTTCAATAGAGGGCTTGATTCGCTCCTTTTTCGGTAATTCCAATCTTTCCGCCTGTGGTGTCGATCTGAAGTGAGATGTTCCATCAAGATAGTTAATCCATTCCAGAATATCATCATCTAGTTCTCTGTTAGTCATGTTGGTGATGCATGCTTCAATTTTGTCATGGGAAAGTTGAATTGCATCAGTATTCTAGATGATACTATCTATTACATCAAGTCTGAAACATTCCTCCTCTTTTTCATCATTCGGGGATTTCATGGCTTTGAAAACATTGAATGTTACTTCTTGGTCCTGCACTCTCATGGTTAGTTCACCTTTTTGTACATCAATGATGGTTCGACCTGTAGCCAAGATTGGTCTCCCTAGGATGATGAGTACGTCTTTGTCTTCCTCCATGTCAAGGACAATAAAATCTGTAAGGAAAATGACTTTGTCGACTTTGACCAATACATCTTCCACTACACCTTTCGAAAATGTAAGCGATCTATCAGCAAGTTATAGAGTGACTGAGGTGGGCTTTGCTTCTCCAATTTGCAGTTTCCTGTAAATAGACAAAGGCATCAAGTTAATACTAGCACCTAAATCACACAAAGCCTTACCGAAGTAATGTTCTCCTATGGTGCAAGAGATGGTGAAGCTGCCAGGATCTTTCAACTTTGAGGGAAGCTTCCTCTGAATGATGGCGATGCATTCTTCTGTCAATACTACTGTCTCGTAATCTCCCAATCTTCACTTTCGTGACAGAATATCTTTCATGAATTTGACATAGCTGGGCATTTGTTCCAATGCTTCTACAAATGGAATGTTGATATGCAGCTTTTTGAAGATCTTCAGGAATCGAGCAAACTTCTTGTCTATTTTATGTTTCTGGAGACACCGTGGAAAAGGTAGAGGTGGAGTAAATATTTCTCGATTATTTTCTTTTTCCTCTTTTTCCTTCATCTGTGGTTCTGTTTCGCTGTTTTCTTTTGGAACATCCTCAGTGGATGCCTTGACTCCAACATTTTTGTTGATTTCAGTGTCGTTTTTCATAGTGATGGCTTGACATTGCTCATTCCCTATATTCCTTGGATTTGGTTCTGTGTTGCTAGGAATGGTACCTTACGGTCTGTAATTCTGAGCATTGGCCAGTTATCCCAATTGATTTTCCAGTTCCTTTATAGAGGCTGATTGGCTTTGAAACATAGCACCGTATTTGGCTTCTTGCTTTTGGAACATCTCTGTAAGCAAATCTTATATTTATGGCTTCTTTTTATATTCATGGCCTTTGTTCTGTTGTTGGAATCTGGGTGGTGGATTGTTCTTTTGCCCTGAATTATTGCTCCATACGAAATTAGGATGATTCCTCCCACCTGGGTTGTAGGTATTAGAATATGGATTGTTTCCCTGTCTGTTGAAAGTGCTGACATAATTCACCATCTCATTATATTGGTCGTAAGATTCTGCCTCTAGTGCTCCTCCATATGGTGAACTTGTGGATCCAGCATTAACCTTCATGTTAAGAGTTTCCAGACATTTACAAAATCTGATCCAGCTTGGCATTCAATGCTGTGTTGGCTCATATTTCGTGGATTCCTGCTATTCATTGAATCATTCTCCTTTCTGTTGCCCACAAAGAATTATTGTTGGTCATTTCTTCAATTAGGTCTCAGGCTTGATCCTCTCCTTTTTCCATTAAATCTCCTTCAGCAATAGCATCTATTATGGTTCTCATTAGTCTAGAAAGTCCATTGTAGAAGGTTTGGACTTGTAGCCACTTTGCAATCTCATGGTGAGGACATTTTTGAAGCAATTCCTTGTATCTTTCCCAAGCTTCGCAGGGGATTTTGAGTCATGTTGCACAAAGGATGTAATTTCGTTCCTCAGCTTTGCTATTCTGGCTGGGGGAAATATTTTACAAGGAATTTGGTGGCAAGAGTGTTCTAAGTTGTGATGGAACCTGCTGGTAGTTAATGGAGCCAAGCCTTAGCTCTGTCTTTCAATGAATATGGGAACACACGAAGTCTCATTGGTTCTTCTGCCACTCGGTTGTAATTAAATGTGCCGCAAACTTCCAGGAAGTTGCTGATGTGGGCATTAGGATCTTCAGTTGCACTCCCTCCGAACTGAACTGATTGTTGTATCATCTGAATGCATGTTTTGATGTCACACACATTTACTGGTAAGGGAGGAAGTACAATACATGATATGAAGCCGTCAACCACCGAAATAGTTCTGTCTCGAATGGGAATTGGTGGTGCAACCTCCAGAGGTTTAGGTTCTTGATTGTTCATGTTGATCAGTGCTTCTTGATCTTCTCGCTTTTCATTTCTCAAATGTCTGATTGTTCTTTCAATTTCTAGGTCAAGCGGACGGATTTCGAAGCTTCTGGTTCTTCTCATGTAATGTCTGAGAACCTGAAGCACAATAAAACAAAAATAATAAATAAAAATAAATTAGACACAAGTAAGAGTATCTAACCTCAATATTAATAGTAAAAGATAAATAAGTCCCCGGCAACGACACCAAAAACTTGATCGGTGGTAAACACACATGTAACACAAGCGCACATATCGCTCAAGCAGTATAAAATGTATCGATCCCACGAGGACTTAATACCTATGCTATCAATTTATTGAAGTTAAATGTCTACGAGTATCTAATTGATTGATTATTGGTTTGATGGTGATTTTTATTTAAAACAAGTAAATAAAACAGTGCAAAAGTAAATTTAAGGAAATCAATATTATAAAGCTATATAGAGATGTGAATCCTTCCAATATCTTTTAAAGATAAAGTGATTATCTCATGTTTGTGCAATATATCGGTTTAATAACCTGGAATACAAAAATATGCAAAAGCCTATGTCGCTTGTCAGATGCAAACACCCAAAGTAACCCAATTAATCATATGTCTATGTTAACCAAGTTACCTGAATTCATTAAGATTAAGTTCCAATTGGGGTTACCCCTGCCCGACAGGTATATGTCTATCCTGGAAGGAAATCTACCTAAAGGACATCTACCCTAAAGTGAGATCGTGAGTTATTGAGTCTAAGGCTGAAACGTAAAATCCATTCGTCAAGTTCATTTTAAGTTTACCAAATCAATCTTATTAGTGGCCAATTAATAAGAAGCATTAAGATTAAGACTCAATAAATAAACAAATATATTACCCAAGGCACAAAATAACAAACTTATTAACCGGTGATATTGGAATTCATCATAACCCTAGATATGGGATTTACTTACAACACATATCTAGGATTATTTAAAACTTAAATAAAGAAAGCAACATAAACTAAACTTGGAAATTAAAAAGGTAAAATAAAACAATAAAATAAAATAATGGGGTTAGATGATCCACTTTTATTACTTCTAATTTAGAAATCTTCTTTATTATAATATATAAATTTGCATGACATTACCAACGACCATATAGGCGGTATCCTGATTAAGTCAGATTTTTGATTAATTCCAACCGACCATAAAAGCGGTATCTCATTAAGTCAGGTTAAAAATCAATTTAATTAAGTCCAACCGACCATAAAGGCGGTATCTCATTAAGTCAGGTCTTAAGATAGTTTATATATTATAACTAATGAAGATTAATCTAAATTATAATAATAAAAGTTTTACCTTTCACCCCAACAGAAGGAAGTTACCTACTCATTACTTTAAAGTAAAATAAAGAAAGATCTATTGCTTAAAATAAAAATTAAATACAAGAAAGTTGTAAATAAACAAACAAGATACTATCTTCTTAGTATTCTTAAGGAAATCCCCAGAAGAAAATATGAAAATTTCAAATGAATTCGGCCTTAATTTATAGGCAAATTTTAGCTCTGCGCGTCGCGACGCGTGAAGCTTGCGCGTCGGGACGCGCCTTTGATTTCTGACACGTGTACGCGACTTTGACGAGATGATGACACATGGCACGCGGCTGTCGGCATACTGAATTATTGTGCTGACGTCATGATGACGTGTCGTCAGGCTGAATTATTGGTTGACGTGATGATGACGCACATGCTGTCATGGTGATGACGTGGCGATGATGAGTGTCGACAGAATAGTGACTGAGGCGCGTCGCGACGCAAAGAGTGTGCGCGTCACGACGTGACTTTCAAATTTTGCCTTTTTGTTCCGTTTTTCGCTGTTTTAGCCCTGATTTGATTCCATTAAGTCCTGAAATCTTATTTATCTACAAAATAACACAAAACACATCAAAATATTCACAAAACTCGAGAAACTGTATAAAATATTAAGTAAAAGGGGCGGTAAATATTTATATATTTTTTATTTATCATAAATCAATTTTTTTACTTATAAAAAAAATTTCTTTTCAAAATTTTTCTTTTGTACTATTTTGTAAAATTCTATAATATTCTTACAATCTGTTCTAATGGTAAAAGAATCATTTTATATATACAAATGGAAAGAATTTAAAAAATAGTAATTCCTACAATTTCTAACTCTGTGCTTGTCTTTCTTCCTTCTCACTCAGTGAATTTACCACTTGTGTACATAGTTACTTCCTCTTCTATTTTTGGTCTTTCTTTTGAAAGTTTTTGTAATAATATACCGGTCCAACCTAAACTACTTGCATCTATCGGATTATTTTATAATAATTGTTTATTAGTAATACTATTGGTCCTAAATTTTTAACAATTTATTTATTTTTCTATACTAATTTTATATCTTCACTATTAAAATATTTTTGTCCATTTTTATTTAATTTATTATATAAAGTTGTAACTAATATACTTAAATTAGGTATAAATTTCATACTATAATTTAATAGTCCTAAAAAATTTGTAATTCCTTTGTTTCTTCTATCTTATCGGAAAATTCCAATATTTTTGTTACTGTATGAGGTTATAAATTAATTTCCTTATGTCTATTACTAATCCTGAAAATTCTATTTTTATTTTATATAATTCTACTTTGTTTTTGGAAATAACTATATTATTATTTTTGAAACAATCTAAAATGATTAATATACATGAATTTATTCTGACTATAAACTAACACATTGTCTATATAAACTATACAAAATTTGGAAAATGGTTTTCGTACTCTATCCATTCTAGCTTGAAAAACTTATGGGGTATTTTTTAATCAAATGGCATGACTAGCCATTCAAAATGTCCTTTGAAATAACTAAAAGTGGTCCAAGGAATTGACTTTTCATGTAATTTGATTTGCCAAAATCCACTTTTGCAATCAAATTTAGAAAAATAATTAGAATTTTGTATAGAATTAATTAATTCATCTTTATTTGGAATTTTATAGGTATTGTCTAGAGTATTATCATTTAATCATTTATAATTGATAACCATCATACTTTTACCTCTTTTTTGATCACTATGATTATTGACTATAAACACTAGACTTCTATGTCTATTAGCACTTTTTCTACTCACTTTTAATTCTAATAACTATTGTATGTGCATTTAAAATTCTTTTCTATCTTCTAAACTGTTGGGGATTCACCTCTTCAAGTTGTCCAGAGTCAAAGGAACCAGACTGATGCCAAGAAGAAGAAACCAGAAAAAAAAAATTAAAAAATTAAAAAATTAAAAAATTAAAACAGGAACAAAGACCAGAAAGCATAGTAACAAAGAAGATTTTTAGATCTTATAGAAAAATACTTTACTTTATTTTTTCATTAGTGAATCACAAATCACGGTTGTAGTTCGCATTACAAACCTTTTATGAAGCAATCTTACAGCTCTAATGGTGCCCTAGAACAAGAGAACTAACTGCCTCAAGAATACGTAACCACCATCCTTATAAACTCTATTATCACTAAACAAATTAGTCAAAGCATATAACTGATTTTCCCTCCAAGTAACAAACTCAGCTTTTATCACTATGACCCCTTAAGTTTTTAAAACTGGTGTCTGTTACCATATATTCTTCTATACTACCAGCTGCATTCTTTTGAGTGAATTTTGAACCAACCCTAACCATCTCCACCTTGATTCTGAACTTCCCATAAGAATCGGTCATTTCCCCATCCACTGAACTTCTCACCAGACTTATCACTCACTCTATCAACTCCTAAACTCTCTATAAGGTGTAAGAACCTTGTAACATGAAGAGTTTTAGTGATCATGTCTGCTGGGTTGAATTCAATGTCTATCTTCTGCAGCTTCACAGAACCTCTTGCAATTTCATCTCTGATGAAGTGCAATTTGATGTCAATGTGCTTTGTTCTCTCATGATGCTTTTGGTCATTTGCTAGATTCAGAGCACTTTGGCAGTCATTTTGCAAACTAACCTTAGTTTGACTTACCCCAAGCTCATTAACCAGAACTTTAAGTCATAATGCCTCATTTACGACTTCTGTTATGGCTATATATTCAGCCTATGTGGTTGATAAAGCTACCACACTCTACAGTGAAGCTGTCTGGTTAATAACTCCATTGAACAAGGTGAACACATAACCAGTTAAATATCTTCTCTTATCCAGATCTCCAGCATAATATGCATCTGTATAGCCAATTAGAGGCACCTCATTTTCAGACACCATCACATACAAGATTCCATAGCCTGCAGCCCCCCTTTAGATATCTCAGTAACCATTTCACAGCATCCAAATGTTTCTTCCCTGGATTGGCCATAAACCTACTCACCAAGCTCATTGCATAGGCCACATCAAGCCTTGAACAAACCATTGCATACAGAACACTCCTAACTGCACTTGCATAGATAATCTTCTTCATATAAGCAATGTCAACATCCTTCTATGGGCATTATATAACAGATAGCTTGAAATGAGATGCCATAGGTTTTGAGACTGGTTTCTGCTTCTCCATCTCAAACTTGTCTAAAATCTTTTTTTATATATTATTGTTGAGTCAGATAGATTGTTCTTCTAACTTTGTCTCTAACCAACTTCATCCCCAATATCTACTTAGCAGCTCCAAGGTCTTTCATCTCAAACTCTTAACTCAATAAGTACTTGAGCTTACATATTTCAGCTTTGTCTTTACATGCTATCAGTTGTTGGAGTTGGTGATTGGACCGCTAATCCGAATAATGGATTGTACATTATATTTTATTATTTATTAATAAAATAACTATATTTTCATTTCAACCTTGTTAATGATAATTATAATGTCATAATGCATATAAGTTTGATATATAAATATGCTGAGAATGACATCGACCTTAGAATAGTCGTATAATAATATTGGACACTAGGTGGCCCTACATTGTGATAGTATTACTATTATAAACTATTCTTAAAATAAATATTCATAGTCATTGGTTTTGGAATATGGTCGAATTCCTATAACCTAGAAGACTAGCATATGTCGTATATTGGAATTAGAGTTCCAATAGTCTAACCCAATAGACTATGAGATAGTGAAGCTTATATAGACATGTACCTATTTGTTGGACCGAATACTGAATGAGCCACATGTGATTCCTAATAGTTGGAAGTACACACCACCGTCAATAGGAATCTCCTCAAGTCGAGAAGCATATGTGATCCTTTGACTATAGGATACCATTGATTTTGTGTGTGATCCTCCATACTTTAATGCCATATATATTAAAGACCTTTCATGATATGAACGCTAGATGTTCGTTGGGTATGGATTGATGCACTCGTTAATCAGTATGAATCAAGATATGATATGTCGGTCCATTTGTATACCATAAGATGCGTCGGCCCATACACTACTCTACAAACCTACTGGATACATCCGAACATATAACGCAAACTTGAAATTAGTGAGTTTTTACCGGGAGGTCTTACCAAGATTTCGAGGGTATATACGGACTCCAAACAATCCCACGAACATGCTGGAATCGATGAAATTTCTATAGGATCTACTGTTCATTTGTAGATATTTTTCATTGTCGTTTTCTTCCTCATTTTATGTGCAACCATGTATGAAATAGAAAAACCATCATCGCCAACTTGTAGTACTCTCTGAGGGCTTCGATTTGGCGAGTGGCTCAAGCCGTGAATATCCTACATTTTCTCACTGTCCCGGCAATCTAGGGCTGGCGTCGACCACCACAAGACGGAGTGGGTGGTCGGCTCACCCCTTTAGGCCATCGCATCTGCCGGTGATGGTCGTCTGGCCACCGGCGCGATCAGGTCTTTGCTGGATTATTGTTTAGGGAAAGGGGGTTGAGTTAAGAGATTTTGTAAAGTTATGCGTTTTTCACAATTGTTAGAAACTTTGAGGTATTTATAGAAAAAAATATTGAAATTTATGTTTTGACCCCCGCGAAATTGGAGTCAGACCCCTACAATGGGACTTTCTTGAAAATTTATATTTTAGAAGTCTTACCTTTGCTCTGATAAGCCTCCAAATTTACATAAAAATGGACATGATGTATCCTAAAACTGGACAACTTGGATCACAGTCCTACTTCAAAATGAAAACTGAAGAAGAAGACATCAAATATTCAAAATGACCTCGGGTCCACACAAAACACATCAAGATCAAAATCAACACTTAAGGGCTCTGTGCCCACAACATCAATAAACAATCAAGGGCTTTGTGCCACAACATCACATACAATCAAAACCTTTACTTAATAAATACAAAACAGTGTGCTCAACATGGAAAATAACATAATAACCATAGATCATAAACCTCTAAGACTCCTTTCAGGACACTTGTGAGGGTGACTGGAACTTGGGTGATCCGCGTCTCAAGCATGACTTCCAAAACCGAAGTGGTTGACCCATCTGGTAGCCAAACTGCAAAACTAGCAAACTGGTTTGGTGTGAGTTATAAGAACTCAGTAAATAACCACACTCGTACTACAAAAAAAACATACAAGTCAAGCATATCAGAAGCTGTTCGGAATTACTAAGTTGTTACAAGTTCAGAATTATCAACTTCTTTATTATCCTTTATACTTCACACATACCAAATCCTCATATTTACATATGTTCCAACCTAATAGCAAAACATCCAAAGCACACAAGGCAAAAATTTGAATATCACAGAATATGTCATATAACATCGAATCCATTTCAATCTCATGAAACATGAAGTCACATACTTAAACTTTATCACGAATAAACATCCTTAAAATATCATCAAATCGATAAGTCAAACAATATTTTCTTCAATTCGAAATAAACTTTCTTCAATTCTGATAGTCTTACGATAACTTACATTCGTGACATATGCATTCACACATATCAGTTCAAAATTCATAGCTTACTTCTCTTACATTCATGCAAATCCAAATTCCATAATTCTTACTTAGAGACATGTGTAGCACCAGAAGCTTACAACACATTTAGTCTCTTTCATAAAATCCATACATACAATAACAAACTTAGCAAACACACTTTATAAGGTCTGATACTCACATCGGTATTCAAGTCATCCTTTCATTCCACGAAACCATACACAGTCCATACATATCACGGGTTCTATCATACACATATATACACTCAGACATACATATAATCATCGTGTAACCGACAACGAAGCCTACATAACAACCAAAACATCAAAGAACACATAACCCAAACAACACATACATATACGCTGGCTTACATAAGCAATGCTCGTACATGACTCATTACCTATTTAATATAGGTATGAGATGAATGTCGTCCGAACAGATTCCTAACCAGCTCGACTACTACACTATGAAATTATCAACCAATTAAACATACACATATGCACACAACGTACCACAAACTCATCGCACGTTTTCTAAAAAACAAGCACATATATGATAAACATTTCAAGTCGTCATCCAAATACTTATATATATATAAATATTTCAAACATATGAATATACACATTACTATGAAATCAAATGTTAAATCTTTAACAGTCCTCATATCTTTCACTTATCGATCAACCATACTCAGATTCATATTTTATACCTTGAAATATTTGATATAGAAACTTATCAATTAAACATATCTATTCAGGGAGAGCTTAGCTTATATTCATTTCTTATCACACTTAACCTTTTTAACCTCTATACAAATAAATCACATGTATGAGTCAATAAAAAACTTATTCCATTTACCGATCATGTATACTCAAATTATCTGTAACTTATCATCACATACATATACAAATACGTGCACCTATACTTATACATATACTTGTTCATTTACATATACATTTACATACCATTACATGTTCATACACATACGTACATAAATACATGCATATGGACATTAAACTCATCAAACATCTCACTTCATATCATAGCAATAACAAAAATCCATACCTGCGATGATCGATTCACTTAACTAAACATAGTCTTGAACTCCGTTCTCAAATTACCTCTTAACTATCCTCGTTTTATCCTAAACATTTCAATAATCTCTATATCTATTTTAAATACGAAATCAAAAATGCAAGTACTCATCGTATGGGTTACTTACGTGGCTTTGCGAGCACTCTAAGTCCTAGTCAAATCTGTCATAACAAATGGAGAAGCGCCGTCAGAATCACGACTTTACAGAATTCTCGACTTAACTATGAAAAAATTTCAGATCTTTGTGGGACAACCAAATCAAGTTCGATTTCAATATTTTCAGTTTCAATAATCTTAAAACATCATTAAAAACTAATCCAAGCCACTAGTTAACTTAAATCCTATGTTTACGTGTTTTTGGAAAATATTCTGAAAATATTTCCGCAAACGCTACGGAAGGGTCTTGAACCCTCTGAACCTACCTGGATTTATCTAAATATTATCATATCAACATATATATCTCATATCTATCATTACAATCAAAAAAACATCAATAAACGTAAAATCTATTTTTACCGGAAACTTGCATAATCTATCGGATAGATCTAATTCGTTTCGTTTTCACTAGGATTCTACCAAATACATAAATTCAATATACTCATGCTCAAACAATTCAATTTATATCATAACACTACTCTACGAAGCTGCTGGATACATCCGAACATATAACACAAACTTGAAATTAGCGAGTTTTTATCGAGAGGTCTTACCAAGATTTCAAGGGCATACACAGACTCCAAACGATCCTACGAACGCTCTTGAATCGATAAAATTTCAATTGGGGCTACTATTCATTCATGGATATTGTTCACTGCTACTTTCTTCCTTATTTTACGTGTAACCGTGCACGGAATAAAAAAACTATCACCGCCAACTTGTAGTACTCTTCGAGGGCTTCAGGGGCCGTGAAACTAAGCGACGAGTCAGGATTAGAAAACACAAGCTCCCGTGAATATCCTTCATTTTCTCACCATCAGCGGCAATCAGGGGCTGCCGCCGGCCACCACAAGATTGAGGGGGTGGCCGTCGTACCCCTCTGGGCCGTCTGGCCGCCGACGCGAATAGGTCATTGCTGGATCATTTTTTAGGGCAGAGGGTCGAGTTAAGAGATTTTAGAAAGTTATGTGTTTTTCGTAATTGTTAGAAACTTTGAGGTATTTATAGAAAGAAAATTTGAAATTTACGTTTTGGCCCCCACAAAATTATAGTCTGGCTCCTGCCATAGGGCTTTCACGAAAATTCATATTTTAGAAGCCTTTCTGATATGAATTTTGAAAAATGACCAACACGAAAGTTGTTCATCTCGGAAAACTGAGTTAAATGGTTCAAGAATACGCTCAATTGGAGTTCGTTTGCTACTTCTTAGACGAAACAACAAACGTTCTGCGTATAACAATATAAACATGAATCGCGCAATCGATTCTCGAAACCACATTTTTTCCAACTCGACGAAGCTTCACTTTAAAATATTTCGACCTATTTTCTTACACATAAACTCTTATTTTCGAACATCATCAATTTCCAAAACCTAAACTTTAATTCAGAAATCTTCTAGAATTACTCCGAAAAATGTAGGATATTACAAACCCTCAAAGTATAAATCTGCAAGACTGAAAGTAGCTCGTGATGTGTGTCTATATTGTAAGAAGTCTGGACACTGGAAACGTGCTGTCTAGAGCTGAAAGGTAAAACATGACCCTCATGTACGCTTTTTATTTTTCTATTATTGACATCTCATTAGCCTTGGATGCAAATATGCTGAGAATGACATCGACCTTAGAATAGTTTATAATAGTATTACTATTATAAACTATTCTTAAAGTAAATATTTTTGGAGTTTGTGTTTGGAGCGCCAATCCGAATAATCTATTGTACATTATATTTTATTATTTATAAATAAAATAACTATATTTTTATTTCAAGCTTGTTATGGTAATTATTATGTCATAATGTATATTATTTTTAAATATGCTGAAAATGACACCGACTTTAGAATAATCATGCAGTAATACTGGACACTAGGTGGTCCGATATTGAGATAATATTACTATTATAAATTATTCTTAAAGTAAATATTCATAGATAGTTTTAGAATATGGTCGAATTCCTATAACCTAGAAGACTAGCACATGTCGTATATTGGAATTGGAGTTCCAATGGTTTAATCCAATGTACCATGAGTAAGGGAAGCTCATATAAACTTGTGGGTATTCATTGGAGTGAATACTAAATGACTCACATGTGATTCCTAATAGTTGAAAGCACACGCCACCATCAATAAAAATCTCCTCAAGTCGAGTAGCATATATGATCATTTGACTATAGGATAACATTGATTTGTGTGTGATCCTCCATCCTTTGATGCCATATATGTCGAGACCGTTCATAGTCTGACCGCTAGATGTTCGTTGGGTGTGGATCGATGCACTCGTTAATCAAGTGCATATCAAGATAGGATCTATCGGCCCATATGTGTACCATAAGGAATTTAGGTATCCATTTGAGTAAGTCACGATTCGTAAGACTTTGGCCAAAGCCGATCACCTAAGGTGGATCGCATATATTAGAAATGGTGTTCTGATTAGTTGTAAATAATCGTGGATATGTCGACAATAAGATATGTGTGCCTCGAAAACTTGACAGTGTAATCTATGTTTCCTAAACACAACTCGGATAACCAACGACCGTGGGATTTTTAAATATATGTGATGACCTTGAATTGTATAGTTTCGAAAGGTCGTTTGTGTTCTTCGAAAATGTGGAGATGACCGAGTTTCGTACATATAAGCTAGGCTTATATAACGAACGTGTTTGGACTTAAAGAGTCGCATAATATAAAGTGTACTCATTAAGCACTTAGGTAGCCGATAATATTTGATAGTAAATAATATTTGATATTATAATTATCAATTAAAATGATTAAGTGTTATTGGATAACATTAATTATTTACTTTGACCCAATTGAATTAATTGGATTATTCTAAATTTATTTAATAGTTAAATAAATAATTACACAATGGTTTTGTTGTAATTTCATAAATATCTATACCATTGGAAGATATTTTGATAATTATAAAATATATAATAATATGTGTATTTGGCTTGATTTAATTGGATTAAATTAAAGTGGTAGACAATGAACTAATCAATTGGTTAAACTTTTTCTAGATTTAATTGTTTTAAATCAAAGTGGTAGACAAAAGTGATTAGCATAAATAATTATACATATTTGGACAAATTGGACTAAGCCCACCTAAAAATTGATTAGAAATTTTATTAATTAAAAATTACATAAACTAGACTATAAAAGGAAAGTTTGAGCAAGTTTCTAATTAAGCAAACATAAGAAAAATTAGCCTAAAGAAGAGCTTGGAGAAGCTTTAGAATTTCTCTACATTTTTCAATAAGGAGAAGAAAATTAGATCTTTGGTTCAAGCTTACTAGGTAAGTTTGATCTTTCCTAATAAGCAATGTTTTTTTATTTAATACATAATAATATAGCTTGAAGTTGAAATTAGGTTAATAAATTTTTTTATGGATGCTTTGGAAACATAAACACGATATGTTTGTAATTGGGTCAAAAATATTCATGTTGGACATGAACATAAAATTAGAGCTTGGAATTCTAGATAAAATTTTGGAACTATAAGTATCATTTTATAATCATTTGACCACCTTTGAGTGACCTAAAATTGTTCATGAGTTACTTTATTGTGAGATTCTTGTTTGGTTTGTATTTTAGATTCAAAATTTACGCATGTGCGTATTTTGAATAAATTTATATTTTTGTAAAAATATTTGATGTTTTAAAAAAATATTATTTTATTCTTTTATATGTGTTGATATTGATTTTGATGGTAAAATTAAAATTTAGGTGTTTGAAAGTGTTTAGGGAAGCTTGGAATCTTAATGGGTTAAAAACCCTATTTTTATCAGCTCACTGGAAAAAGAGTTAATGAAATAACACTTAATATAAGAAAATGTGCATATATGCACAAGCAATTACTGCAAGCGCATTGCATGTGCTGAAGTGAAAGAGCAACGCTGATTTAGTCCAGTGAGTTAAATCCACTTAATATAATAGTTGGAAGTACACACCACCGTCATTAAGAATCTCATCGAGTCGAGTAGCATATGTGATCCTTTGACAGTAGGATAACATTGATTTTGTGTGTGATCCTCCACACTTTGATGTCATGTATGTTAAAGACCTTTCATGCTCTGACCGCTAGATGTTCATTGGGTCTCATTAATCAAGTGTGTATCAAGATAGGATACGTCGGCTCGTATATGTGCCATAAAGGGGTTAAGGTATCCATGTTAGTGAGTCACGATTAAGACTTTGGCTAAAGTCGATCACCTAGGGTTGATCGCATATATATCAGGAAATAGTGTTCTGGTTAGTGGTAAGGAATCATGGACATATCGACAATATAAGATGTGCGCCTTGGAAACTTGATGGTGTAATTTATGTTTCCTAAGCACAACTCGGATAGCTTACGATGGAAGGATTGTTAAACATATGTGATGACATCTACTTGTATAGTTCAGAAAGATTGTTCGTGATCTTCGCAATTTTAGAGGTAGTCGAATTACGTACATATAAGTTAGGCTTATATGACAAACGTGTCTGGACTTAGAGAGTTCCACAATATAAAGTATACTCATTGAGCACTCGGGTAGCCGATTATGTTTGATAATAAATAATATTTGATATTATATTTATCAATCAAAGTAATTAAATGTTATTAGATAACATTAATTATTTACTAGACCAATTGTGATTAATTAGATTAATCTAAATTTATAATCACACAAAAGCTTTATTATAATTTCATAAATATCTCAACAACTTGAGGATATTTTTGTGACATCCCCAGTACGGGAATGTTACTGGCAAGCAACAGATCACACTGTCACCTGAGCCTCTAAATCATGCACTAGAACACTTGCTTTTATCTTAATGCGATGCAATGTTTTACTCAGTCACACATGCAACTTAATAACTTAAATAAACTGAATTACGAGATCATGAATATATGTGTGTGTATATATATATATATATCTGAAAGTATTTATAATATGTATACAACGTCTAACACATGTCAATGATATAATAAAATGACATCCAGAGAACTATATTCTACGTGAACATAGGTCTAGAAAGATGGACCCGATGACTAGTGACTGCAGCATAACACTTGTCCTCGAACTGGGTCTCTAAAAGTAGCACATAGCTCACCAAAAGATGAATCCTGCAAAAGAATTGGGAAGTGGTGGGGGTGAGTCATGAGGATCTCAGTGAGTGGAGCTACAAAATAAGAAACTGAATCAGTATATCTGAGTAAAATCATTTATTCTTAAAATGCTTCTGAAAACTTTGTTTGAAAACTGATTTCTTTTCTTTAAAGCTGAGGAAAAGCCTTTTCTGAAAACTTTATGTGAAGAAAATACCTGGTACTGTGGAAAACTTGACGCATGGGGGCGTTACATATCGTCGTCCCCCCTACACCTAACTAGTGGTGTTGGGGCGTTACGTATCGTCGTCCCTCAAGCCACTAAACTAGAATCGGTAATGATGATCCATGCTACTATCTGACCCTGAATCTAGGGTCTAGGGGCATTACATATCACCGTCCCTCTAGCCCTAAACTACGTGTGCACACGATCTCTATCTGTCAATTCCATAAGTAAGAGCTGAGATGGGTTTTTCCCCAATGCCTCGTAAAACATAATACTTATGCTTTTAAAATTTAAAATTTTCCAATCTTTCTTACATAAGAGATAACCGATAGTCAATAAGAATAACGCCCTAAAACATTTAAAATAAATTTGAATCAATAACAAGTGAATATAAGTCAACTTTAAAAGAAAAGCGTGAACTCACAAATTTGAAGTCCGATCAAGTTTCCTTCATGTCGTTGGGGGCGAACGCGGCTCTTGATGAGTATCTATATGGAATACACTGGGTTAGAATCATAAGTTATAAAATACGGTTCGAAATCAAATTAAGTTCCTTAACCTAGTTGGATTACTCCCTTAGAATATTTTCTATTCCTTAAAAGAAATATAAAATAAAATTCAGACCCTTAGTTACGTGTCGCGACTTCCGAAAAAAATTCTGAATTTTGGGTTCGCATTGCAACGTCGGTCCTAATACATCAATTACCATCATATAACACTCCCCAACATCTTATCACCACCAAAATCCCATCACCTTAATGCCCTAACTAATATGAGATATCAAACTTTACCCAAACATGAACTTCTAAATTAAACAATCATCATTATTCAAATTTATACTAATCATCAACATACTACTATCATCAAACTATTAAAACTCAAAGCATCAAAGTTTGGGCCAAGCAACCCTACCTTATTTCAATGTCTTTCTCACCAAAGAAATCCCAAAGCTTTCTTCTCCCACTTGGTCTTAGATTAGGGAAATGGAATGAACCAACCTTTGAGGTTTGAAAACAAAGAAATGAACAAAATTTTCTCCCTTGTTGTTCTAGGTTACACGTGAGTGAGGGAAAGAAAATGAGAGTTTCTTTTCATTTTCCAAATTTTATTTCCTTGTTTCATTTTCTATACAACTCTATCATTTTCTAGAATAAAAGATATGAAAATGAGCTTTTATTTCTACTATATTTTGGGCCCAAATTTGGGCTTGACTTGCTTAATTAATTTTCATAGCCCAAGCATTCATTTTCTTTAATTAATTAATTACGCCACTATAATTTCGACTAACACTCGGAAAATTCTTTTCTAAGTCGTCCAATTACTTAATTCGATTTGTCCTACGATTTCGAGTCGTTACAAATTCTCCCTCTTAAAATGATTCGTCCTCGAATCAAAATATTTAAAGGATATGGGGTGTACCTTTATCCTCAAAGAGTTGGGGTATTGCTCTCTTATGGCTTCTTCTAGTTCCCAAGTAGCCTCTTGTTCCTTGTGATGTTGCCAAATCACCTTAACGGAGGGAACCCATCGAGATTGCAGTTTCCTTGTCTCTCTACCCATAATAGCTATTGGTTGTTCCGGATAAGATAAGTCATGATGGATATCAACTGTCTGGGGCTCCAACACATAAGATTCGTCACGTAAATATTTTCGTAGCATATATACGTGAAAAACCGGATGTATCATCTCCATATTGGGTGGAAGCGCCAATTCATAAGCTCTTCCTCCAACTCTCCGAAGTATTTGGAACGGCCCAATGAATCTAGGGCTGAGTTTACCCTTCTTGCCGAACCTCATGACTCTTTTAAAATGAGATACTTTTAGAAACATAAAATCCCCCACTTGGAACTCTAAATCCTTTCTCTGATAATCCGCATAACTCTTTTGGCGACTTTGAGTTGTACTCAACCTTTCTCTGATCAGCTTTACTTTCTCCACAGCATATTGTACCAAATCCGGCCCTAATAACTTTTTCTCCCATACTTCAAACCATCCAACTGGAGATCTACACTTTCGTCCATACAAAGCCTCGAATGGTGTCATTTGAATACTTGCTTGATAACTATTATTATAAGCGAATTCTATGAGTGGCAAATATTGGTCCCAACTACCCTTAAAATCAATCACACAAGCTTGTAGCATGTCTTCTAAAGTCCGTATGGTGCGCTCTGACTGACCATTAGGCTGAGGATGAAAAGCTGTGCTAAAGCGTAATTGTGAACCCAAAGCCTCCTGAAATGATTGCCAAAACTTAAAGGTAAACTGAGAACCTCGATCGGAGACAATTCAGATAGGTACTTCATGTAACGACACTATCTCATCCAGGTACAGTTTAGCATAATGGGCTGCTATGAAACTAGTCTTAACTGGAAGAAAATGTGCAGATTTGGTCAATCTATCCATAATTACCCATATCGAATCACACCTTTTTGAGGTACGCGAGAGCCTGACGACAAAGTCCATATTGATTTTCTCATATTTCCACTCTGGAACGTCTAAAATCTGCAGCTTCTCTGCTGGTGTTGATGTTCAGCTTTAACCTACTGACAAGTGAGACACCTTGTGACAAATTTAGCCACATCTTTTTTCATGCCATCCCACTAATAAAGATCCTTAAGGTCGTGGTACATCTTGGTGATCCCAGGATGCATGGTGTAAGATGAAGTATGGGCCTTCTCTAATATCAAGCGTTTCAACTCTAGAACTGGAGGAACAAGAATTTTATTCCGCTTCCTGATGAGATTTTCACCATCTAAATAATACTCATCCTCCGTACCTTGCTGTAATCGACATCTACTCTGTTGCACCTCAGGATCCGCTTCATGTGCAACTCTGATTTCATCAACGAGGGTGGATTTAACTTGAATCGAAGCCAACAACCCTCCTGTGTCGTCACCTGGAAATTTACTCCATCCAGCATACAACTCTGCATTTGATTGACTGGGTGCCATCTCTCAATTGGAAAATGAGCCAAACTTCCCATAGACTTCATGCTTAAGGCATCCACGACAACATTTGTTTTGCCCGGATAGTACTGAATGGAGCAATCATAGTCTTTCAACAGCTCCACCCATCTCATCTGTCTCAAATTAAGCTCCTTTTGGCTCTGGATATACTTAAGGCTTTTGTGATCGGTGAAAATTTCAAACCTTTCACCGTACAAATAATGCCGCCATATCTTCAGAGCAAATGTTATTGCAGCCATTTCCAAGTCATGTGTGGGATAATTTTGCTCATAAGCCTTCAATTGTCTGGAAGCATAAGCAATCACTTTCCCCCTCTGCATCAATACACAGCCTAAACCCACTCTAGAAACGACACAGTACACTATAAATCCTCCTGATACAGCTGGTAGTGCAATAATATAAGCAGTAGTCAATCAGCGTTTGAGTTCCTGAAAATGCTTTTCACAAGCATCAGACCATTCAAGCTTCACATTCTTCTGAGTTAGCTGCGTTAAAGGAGCAGCTATTCTGGAGAAATTCTCTACGAACCTCCTATAGTACCCTGCTAAACCCAAGAAACTTCGAATCTCCGTTATACTTTTGGGTCGATGCCAATTCTGAATAGCTTCAATCTTCTGAGAATCTACTCCAATTCCTTCCTTAGACACGACATGCCCCAAAAATACCACACTAGTCAACCAAAATTCACACTTCGAGAACTTAGCGTATAACTTATGTTCCCTTAGTGTCTACAACACCTGATGTAAATGTTTTGCATGCTCCTACTCATTACACGAATACACCATGATATTATCAATAAAGACTATCACGAACCGATCTAGAAAAGGTCTAAACACCATGTTCATCAAATCAATAAACGATGTCGGGGCATTGGTCAAACCAAATGACATTATTAAAAACTCATAATGCCCGTATCTGGTTCGAAAAGCCGTCTTTGGGAAATCACTATCTCCAATCTTCAATTGATGATAACCCAATCGCAGGTCGATTTTTGAGAAACACCACACCCTCTGCAACTGATCAAATAGATCATCAATCTTTAATAGTTGGATATTTATTCTTGATCGTCACCTTATTCAGCTGTCGATAATCTATGCATATTCGCGGTGTCCCATCCTTCTTCCTCACAAAGAACACCAGAGCACCCCATGGGGACACACTGGGGCGAATAAAGCCCTTATCCAGCAAGTCTTGTAACTGCGTCTTCAACTCCCTAAGTTGTGTATGGGGTATTCTGTAAGGGGGAATTGATATAGTCTGGGTTCCTAATATAACGTCTATATAAAACTCAATCTCCATATCCCAAGGTAGTCCTTGCAACTCATCTGGGAACACATCAGGAAACTCCCTCACCATCGGGATCTACTCAAGATCTATATTTCTCACTCTGCTATTCGTTACATATGCCAAGTAACCCATATTTCTCTTCTGAAGTAATTTAAATGTTCGCATAGCTGATATCAAATTGTGAGGCGCTACAGTTCTATCTATCTGATAAACTTTTACTGGTCTATCGGGAACATGTAGCGTAACGGTCTTCTCCCGATAATTAAGTACCGCATGGTGCTTAGTTAGCCAATCCATCCCCAAAATGACATCGAAGCTTAAAATATCCAACACTACTAAATCGGCATAGGAAAGGTACCTGTCAATATATATAGAACACTACCTCACACCCTGTGTAGCTTCTAAGGGGTCTCCTACTGGTGTAGCTATAATGATAGGGAAGTCTAAAAGCTCGATGTCCCTACCTATCTGAGTCACAAAACACGGCGCCACAAAAGAATGTGTAGCACCAGAATCAAATAATACTCTTGCTTGCACAAAATCAATCAGCAATGTGCCTGTGACAATCGCATTCGATGTCTGCGCCTCTTGGGGGTGAGGGTATACACCCTGCCCTGAACTCTGCTAGAGGAAACATGTTTTCGATCACTAATTGATTGCCCCATTCCTCCTACTCTACTTACTGGCCTATGCTCTCATCCTCCTACACTTTTATTAGGCTGTGGCTGGGGTGTAGATGGGGTGGCACTGAAAGATGGCAACTATTCTGCTGGTACCGGACAGTCTCTCTTCAAATGACCCATTTATCCACACCGATAACAACCTCGTCCATAAATCAAACATTATGGTAGGGTTCGCCCAGGATGGGCTACTGAGGGAGAGGAAACTGCATGAGAGATGACACTCTAAGCCGGCCTACGATCCTGAACCCCTGGAACTGAACCCATGTCTCTGTGTGTCGTAGGCGGAGCTGACATCTGCTGCTATCTACTAGGACCACTCTACTACGGCCTAGTCTTCTCCTCTGATCTAGATTTCTTTCGAGACTCCCTCTTTGCTTGTCTCTCTCTAACTCGTGCTTCAAATCGCAAAGCAGCATCTAATACTTGGGTATAGGTAGTGGTCTCTGTGAAATGAATGGAGCTGAATAAATAGTCTCGAGGCCCATTCACAAACCTTTCCACTTTCATTTCCTCTGTACTGATTAGATATGGTGCATAGCGAGACAATCGTGTAAACCGTATATCATACTCAGAAACTATTATCTGCTCGCCCTGTACCAGCTATTCAAACTCTCGGGCTCTGGCATCCCTGATACTCTGTGGTAAAAATCTGGAAAGAAATGACGTACTGAACTTAACCCATGTGATGAGCGGAAAATATATCAATATTTACAGCCCCTTTAACTTAATATTTTGTTTATTTCTCGGGTTTGATGAACGTTTTAATGTGTTTTAGTTTATTTTGCAGATAAAATAATATCGGGTCTCAATGAAATCATTTAGACGAAATATGGGTCAAATAAGGGCAATTATTGGACTTGATATTTTAATTTTGGAGATTGAAACTGAAAGGGCGTTTTTGACAAAGTGCAGTTTGGAAACAATTTTCACATTGTTGATTTTAGGCATAACCTTTTACTTAATATCGGATTGAGCTATTCAAGTGCCAGATTAAGAAGTAATTTGACCATAATTTTCAACATAACTCTATTATTTGTGATTATTATGTTATTAAACCTAATTTCTTATCGGATGAAATGTTTTACCATTCCAGATTAAAGAAGAGACTCTCAATATCTACAACTTTGAAAGACAAAATATTTTCGAATTCTGAAGATTTCATGACCGAAATTGATGAACCATCCAGAAGTGTGTGTGTGTAATTATTAAAAGTCATTTTCAAAGCAAAAAAATAAATTAATAAATAAATAATAAAATTATCAAATCATCACCAAACATGATAAGCAATTAGTGGAGCAATTAATAATGGATTGGTGGAGTAATTAGTGGAGAAATTAAAATGGATTTGGAGGAGAATTTGATGGGTGATTTGATGGAGGCAAAATTTTGCCAATAAATACCAAGCTATTTCATTTGTAAATTCATACTTTCTTCTTTGAAATTCCTAAAGAATAAATAAGAAGATTTATCTTGTTGTTTTATTTACAGCTTTCAGTAATTAATTTCCGCTTTCGCACTTTCTTTTCTTTATTTTTCAGTTTTACTTTCCGCAATTTACTTTTACGCACAATCATTTCCTTTCTTTACTTTTGCAGTTTTTATTTTTCAAGCAATGAGGAGGTAATTCCCTTTGCTGGGGTGAAAGGTAAAGCTTTTATTATTGCTATTTAGATTAATCTCCCTTAATTATAATATATAAATTATTTAAACTTGACTTAATGAGATACCGCTATATTGGCCGGTTGGTAATTAATCATAAATTGGTTTTAACCTGACTAAGTATGGATACCGCCTGGTTGGTCGGTTGGTAATTAATTATTAATTTGACTTAATCATGATACCACTTTTATGGCTGGTTGGTAATTATCACGTAAAGTTAATATATATATTAAGGGAGATATCTAAAATAGTAGTAATAAAAGTTGATCCTCTAACCCCAGCATTTTCTTTTATTGTACTTTTACTTTATTTAATTTCAGTAATTTATTTTTCAGCAATTTACTCTTCAGCAATTTACTTTCAGTAATTTACTTTTTTTTTTTTTTTACTTTTTACTTTTTACTTTTTTTACTTTCAGGAATTTACTTTTCAGTATTTAATTTCAGTATTTTACTTTATGTCTTTTATTTTTTTAAATTTTTACTACCCGTAAATATGTGTCGTAACTAAGCCAGTTATCTGGGGTTGTGATGAAATCCAATATCACCGGTTTATAAGGGGTTAGATTATAGCTTGGGTAATATAAAGGTTTATTTATTGAGTCTTAATCTTAATGCTTTTTATTAACTGGCCATTAATAAATTGATTACGTAAACTTAAAATGAACTTGGAAAATGGATTTTAGGTTAAAGACCTTATACTCAATAGCCCACGATCTTCCTTGAGGATAGATAACCCTTTAATAGATTTCCTTACAGGATAGGAATATACCTGTCGGGCGGGGGTAGCCATAATTGGAACTTAAACTTAATGAATCCAGGTAATTTGGTTGACATAGACATATGGTTCAATTGGTTATACTGGTATTTGTAATCGACCATCGGAAGAGGCTTTTACATAATTTAGTGTTCAGGTTAATAAATAATATATTACACCAACTGTAAGATAACCACTTCATCTTTAATAGATATTGGAAGGATTCACAACCCTGGATAGTTTTATAAATTTGAATTTTCTTCAATCTACTTTCAAGAAATTTATTTACTTGTTTTAAGTTTTAAAGTCACCCACCCAATCAAACAATCAATCTATTAGATACTTGTAAACATTTACCTCATAAAAAAATTAATAGAAAGGTTTTAAGTCCTCGTGGGATCGATACTTTTTATACTACTTGAACGATACGTGCGCTTGCGTTATAGGCGTGTGTAAGCACCGGTCAAGTTTTTGGCGCCATTGTCGGAGACTTATTTATCTTTCACTATTAGTTTAGGGGTTAGATACGTTACTTGTATCTAATTTCTGTTTACTTATTGTTTTTGTTTTCTTGTTTCAAGTTCTCAGAAACTACATGAGACGACCCAAAAGCTTTGAACTCCGACCGCTTGACCCAAAAATTGAAAGAACCATCAGACAGTTGAGAAGGGAAATGCGAGAAGGCCAAGAAGCTTTAGTCAACATGGAACCTGAACCTTTGAATGTTGCACCACCGATTCCCATTCGAGACAAAACCATTCTGATGGTCGACGGCTTCATTTCCTGTATTATACTTCCTCATTTACCAGTAAATGCGTGTGACATCAAAAGATGCATCCATATGATTTAGCAGTCAGTAGTCAGTACGTTTGGGGAAATGCAACTGAAGATCCTAATTCTCACATCAGCAACTTCCTAGAAGTTTGCGATACTTTCAATTACAACCGAGCAGCTGAAGAAGCAATGAGACTGCGGTTTTTCCATATTCCCTAAAAAAAAAAAGCTAAAGCTTGGCTATATTCGTTACCAGCAGGTTCCATCACAACTTGGAACCACTCTAGCCACCAAATTCCTTGCAAAGTACTTTCCACCAGCCAGAACTGCAAAGTTAAGGAATGACATCACATCCTTCGTGCAGCAAGATTCAGAATCCATTTGCGAAGCTTGGGAAAGATTCGAAGATTTACTCCGGAAATGTCCTCATCATGAGATCGCAAAATGGCTACAAGTCCAAACCTTCTACAATGGACTTTCTGGAATAATGAGAACCACAATTGATGCTGCTACTGGAGGAGCTTTGATGGCAAAATGAGAAGATCAAGCCTGGGACTTAATTGAAGAAATGGCCAACAACAACTCCTGGTGGATCCACAAGTTCACCATTTGGAGGAGCACCTGAGTCAAAATCTTTCAACAACATAAAGAAACAGTGAATTATGTCAACAATTTCAACAGACAGGGGAACAATCTATATTCCAACACCTACAACTCAGGGTGGAGGAATCATCTCAATTTCGCATGGAGCAACAATTCAGGGCAAATGAACAATCCACCACCCGGATTCCAACAACAGAACAAAGGTCAGGAGTAGGAAAATGAATCAGAATAATAGAAGAAGGTGACCCACTTGAAAAAGATAGAAGCAAAACATGACTCTCAAGCAGTAAGATATGATGCTATGTTTCAATCCAAGCAGCATTAATTCAAAGTCGATCAGCTTCTATTAAAGCACTGAGAGAATCAAATTGGACAACTGGCCAATGTTCAGAGTTACAGACCGCCAGGTAACCTCCTAGAAACACTAAACCAATCCCGAGGAACATGGGGAAGGAGCAGTGTCATGCCATCATGTTAAAAAGCGGTACTGAAATCAACAAAGATGTTGGATCCAAAACAACTGCTGAGGAAGTTCCAAAAGAAACAAAGAAACAAATGGAGGAAAAAGAAGCAAAGGAAAAAGAACAGATCACTCCACCTCCACCTTTTCCTCAGCTTCTTCAGAAGAATAAAGTGGACAAGAAATTTGCTCGATTCTTGGAGGTGTTCAAAAATCTGCATATCAACATTCCATTTGCAGAAGCGTTGGAACAAATGCCCAGCTATGCCAAATTTATGAAAGACATTCTTTCACAAAAGCGGAGATTGTGAGATTATGAGACAGTAGCATTATCAGAAGAATGCAGCGCCATCATTCAGAGAAAACTTCCTCCAAAGTTGAAAGATCCTGGCAGTTTCAATGTTCCTTGCACCATAGGAGAACATGACTTCGGTAAGGCTATGTGTGATCTAGGTGCGAGTGTTAACTTGATGCATTTTTTCTATTTTCAGGAAATTACATATTGGAGAAACAATGCCAACTTCAGTTTCTCTACAACTTGCTGATAGAACGCTCGTATTTCCAAGAGGCGTAGTTGAGGATGTGCTGGTCAAGGTTGATAAATTAATTTTCCCAGCAGATTTTATTGTCCTTGATATGGAGGAAGACGCAGACGTGCCAATCATCCTCGGGAGACCATTCTTGGCTACAGGTCGAACCATTATTGATGTACAAAAAGGAGAACTAACCATGAGGGTACATGACCAATAAGTAACATTCAATGTTTTTAAAGCCATGAATTTCCCGAATGATGAGAAAGAGGAATGTTTCAGACTTGATGTGATACACAGTACCATTCAGAACTCCAATGCATTGCAAAGTTCTACTGACAAACTTAAAACATGTCAATTGCCTGTGGAGCCTGAAGATAAAGCGTCTTTTGCACTGAAAACGCCAATTCTTGCACTACAAGCAACAGAAGAGAAAAAGTTCCACCAGCTCAACGAATTGGAGGAATTTCACAATCAGCCTTTTGAGGATGCCAATTGTACAAAGAAAAGGCCAAGAAGAGACAGGATGAGAAGTTAGTGCGCATACAACTGGAACCATGGCAGAAGGTACTGTTAAACAAATCAAGGGTGAAATTCTTCCCATAGGAGCCAAAATCACGGTGGTCAGGTCCATTTTTGATCACCAAGGTTTTACAAGACAGAGCCGTTGAGATACATGATCCTGACTCCAACAAAACTTTCAAGGTTAAAAACAAGCGTGCCAAGCACTACTGGGGAGAATCATTTGAGCGACGAAAAGAAAGTGTCACACTTTCAGATCCAGCTTAACGTTCGAGAAGTCACGTCTTGCTGACGACTTTAAACTTAGCGCTCACAGGGAGGTAACCCATGTAATTTGTGTATATATTGTGATTTGGTGTGATTTAATTTGGTGTGTTTAGTTTTTACAGATTAAGACATTTCAGGATGGAAGAAGTTCTCGTAAAACTTCACAAGTAATTTCCTTCTCTCCCTCAAAAATCTCTGATGAAAGTCTACAAAGCTCGCTTGGAACAGATGAGACTACTGATAATCAAAGGTATTCCTACTGACATTCGTTGGATTATTGAAGCACGGGTCCGATTGGCAGGTGAGTCTTCTGACTCTTTTATTTCACATCTGTCTGGCTTAGGAATGAGCACCTATGCTAAGAAGAGAAGATCCAAAAGAATGTGTGTTTGTTATAAATGTGCTCGAATGTTTTGTAATACTCGTTGTCGTTCTTTAGGAATGGTGTCTGATAACCGCGAAGATAAGATTAATTTCATTAGGGATGGCTTGAGTAAGGAGTCTTTGGATGATATATCTAAAACTCTTGAGATGCATCCCAGTGGATGTGTGTATCACGAGATTCGTGTGTTATACGCACAATTCCAAAAGGAAAGACAACAGTTAAGTCTTGGGAATCTGACTCAAAAAGACCATGTTTGCCAATTTATAATAAAATTGGATGGGAAGCTTGTCCCGGACGCATAGACGTCAATCAAGCTCTACTTTTCTTGTACATATTATATCTATTTGTCTTTTCCTGATAATTCTGATTTGTTTTGTTGTTTTCTTTTATTTTCTCCGATAGGATCCAGACCTTTTTGACTATCACGATTTATTTTACTGTTAAGCTAATAATTGTCATTTGGCAGGTACTAGTGCTATTATTTTACTCACCCTTTTCAGGTATTATAAATTTAACTCATCATTGCACTTTTGAAGACATCCAGAGTAAAACATGGAATCCACTTCAAGAAGACGAGTTGAAAACATTTGTTTGTTTTGCGGTAGTAGTGTTGGTACTAAACCACAATATGTAGAAGCAGCACAAGAATTGGGTCGAGTCTTAGCTGCAAGAAATATGCACTTAGTATATAGCGGAGGCAATCTTGGACTAATGGGGATCGTTTCAAAGGCCGTACAGGAAGGAGGTAGTAACGTTTTAGGAATCATCCCAAAACCTTTGGCAGAGGCAAATCTTATTGGATCATCAAACGAAGAGGAACTGATCGTGCCAGGTATGTCTGAACGACTGGTAGAAATGATTAACCGTGCTGATGCTTTTATTGCTTTGTCAGGTGGCTTGGGTACATTGGAGGAAATTTTTACAGTGTTATCTTGGGCGAACCTGAACATACACCAGAAACCGCTTGGACTGTACAACATTGAAGGATTTTATGATTTTCTTTGTGTGTTTCTTGATGATGCTCGAAGAATTGGGTTCGTGTCAAGACCTTTGAAAGAACTACTCTTTACTGTCAGAATTGCTCCGGATCTAATTGACCAACTCTTAGCCTATGAACCACAAGTTGACCATATCCTTTCAAAGATAAATTGGTCCGAGGACGATCGTGGTAAGAGGCGTCCATTTAATCTGGATCTTAACCTTTAACTTTTCGTGTAGAATTTCAGCTAATCAGGTACTATCTTCTAACTCTTCTTCTACTGTTTAAGACATTGGAGATAATGTCTCATTTAGGTTTGGGGGAGGGAATTAGTTGATTAGTATCTTCTTTTTAGTTGTGTGTTGTTTTTAATTTTTTAGTCCAAAATTTTGGAAAAATACAAAAAAAAAAATTGAAAAATTGAAAAATTTTCAAATATATTTTTGTGTTTTGTGTTTTTATTTTGACTAAAAAGGTGGAATTGGTAAGAGATAGCTGAGTAAGGAGTTTCCACTCCTGAGATGTATCTCAAACCTATTTCGAAACAAGTTAATTTTTGTTTATTTTCTTTTAAATTATTTAATTTGTGAATTCTCCATAAAACTGACTAAAATTGATCTTCATATGCTCAGTTAGCAGATATTATCAACATTCATTGTAACATACGGACATGAGCTATAATTGAAAAGTTTGTAATATCCAGTGCTCTAGTTTAATTGGAGGAAGCATATCTGAAAGTGATGGAGTAAAAAAAAATTAAAAAAAAAACTGAGATCCGAATTATTAAGTCTGTAATGGTGTTTTAACACCTAGTGCCCTAAAGCCAACTAGTTTGGGAGTCACTGGCCCAAAGCTCGCTACATGGATCAAAGATGTTGCAAAAATATATATATCTAAAGTCTGAGTAATTAAGTCTGTATGGGTGTCTTAACACCTGGTGCCCTAAAGCCAACTGGTTTGGGAGTCACCGACCCAACACTCGCTACATAGACGGAAGGTATTGTATATATATAAAAAAATATTTAAAAAAGAAATCAGAAAAAAATCAGAAAAATTATTCTATTGCCATAAAAAAGGTGTGAAATCTGATAGAACTTTAGGACAAAAATATTACAGTAGGACACGGAACTTGACGACGCTGTTCTAGGCTCACGGCCTAGTTGGGAGTACGAAATAACATGGAGTCGCCACCTGGTGTGAACCGGGACAAAGATTTAAGGCCGCACCCACCCCTCGCAAGGGAAGACCTCAAACCGTTGGGTTCAGAATTGTCCCTTACTATGTCACTTTTGATGATATGATTTGTGCAATAAACTAACCGAATCTATTCAACATTCATGCTCAAGGGCAATCTACGCCTAAGTCCGCATGCATAATAATAACAATGAGAACCTATATCTAAGTTCGCATACTTCAAAGTAAGTTGTCATAACGGCAAACACGCAATAACAAACAATCATCACACAAGCATGCTCAATTATCTAATGCGGAAAATAAATAAGAATCTAAGCATAAATATAAATTAAATCCCTAATGTGAAAACAACCTAATCATGCATAAAGAAATAACTTTCTATCGACTAAATCATGCTTAAGATAAATGACATGCTAACAACCTAATCATGCATCAATAACAAATAAATAACCTACGAACTACAACATGCTCAAACACAAGTTTGGATGAGACGAAATATGTGTCTCTTAAGTGGTACGTGGCGTTGTATCAAGAGTACAAATCACACTACCGTCCATTCAGATTCGGCTACAAAATTTACATCCGGGTTTCCATCCTATATACCACAAAAAGGAACACATAATCCGCTCATCCAACAATCACATCATGCCACAAACGACTCTCATGCGATAATATTTCTAAAATTAAAATAAACGAAAGATAATAAATAAAAGGGTGCCCTCAGGTCTAACCTCTTTTCGTCTCAAGAAAGGGTGTTACACGTCCGTTGGAAGGGTGAATGATCCGCAACTCTGTTGGTTCACCAACTCAACGTCTTTCCTCACTGTTTTGCTGTTCGGGCTACTTTTTTTACTCCATTTCGCTGCTGTTTTGCTGCTGTTTTTCAGGCCACTGTTTTGGTTGTTTAGGGGACTGTTTTGGGCGTTTTTAAGGGCTAAAGGGCTGCTGTTTTTGATGGGTTCCTTAGGGGTGTGAAGGGGGCCGTTTTGGCGTGGTTTGAGGGCTATGTAGGGGCTGGATGCGGCAGTGGAAGAGTGAATTTAGGTGGCTTAGGCGTGAATGGTGTAGAGTGAAGATGATAGATGCGGCAATGGGAGAGGGGTTTTGTTTTAAGGATACGGCAAGGAGGCTTTGGAAAAGGTTCTGGGCGTGCAAGAGAGGACTTATAGATGTGTCTTGGGTGTGAATGTGATGTATGTCTGCTGCGGTTGAAAAGGGTGGTGAAGGGTCTTTTTTATAGGCAAATGAGAGGAGGCTTTCCTTATTCGAATAGGAATAGGATTTCTCATTGATGGTGACATCTCTTACTTTGTATCTCACAAGGAATAAATCTCCTTATTTAGGATGGTGATTGGATTTGATTAGGAAAGGGATCTAGGAGATTTCTTCTAATTATGAAGGGTTTTTACTTGATTTTAGCATGTGATAATGTGCATATCCCTAATCTAGGAAACCATGGGCGTGAGTCTTGGTCTATGGGGCATGGGCTTGGTTTTTAGGTAGGCTTGGGTATTCTAGGTTGGTTTGGGTTTCTCGGTTTGGTTTATGGGTAGGTAAGTGTTTTTGGGCTGAGGATGAGCTTTGAAACAGAGATCCACAACAAGCAACCGAAGCTAAACAACGGGATTAAATCCAACAAAAATTCCCAATTTCCAACTTTACCCTTCAACGACTTTTTTCCCGCGGCTTTCACAAATAAAGAGATAGTGTTGTTGGATAATATGACCCATAGCGTCACTATTTGTACAGATCATAGTGTTGTTGTACAAATTAACTATGTGACAAGGAAATTGCACTCTCATCATTTGTGATTAGATCACCTTAGATATATAAATGAAGAGAGGTCCCTATGATTAGTTCTTGGATTGAGAATGATATGAGACAGTATCAGTCCACGAAGGATTAATCATTAAATATCCCTAGCCGGAGTATTATCGAGACTGGACATCGATAATGCGGAATAGGCTAGTATTGCACTTGTGCGCGTTGTGAGGGCACAACGGCATAGTTCTCATATATTTGGGTATTGGATACTCATGCAAGTGCGATAGGAGGTTGTGTTTCACCGATGGTACGGGAAACAGCTTCGCTCTGGATAGACCCCTCGGAATCCCATTGGTATTATGACTATGTGTCTATGGGAGTCCGACATCAAGGTAGGTGTATGGTCTTAACCTGAGACTTGCACCGCTAATGCTTACGACAATCAATATGCTTTAGTTGAGGTCATCCAAGGACTCTAACCGGTTCTGTGTACGCCAATGCTGGGTATATTGAGAATCGTAGAGTGTTGGGTGTGATGTCAAGACATAAGTATCACTCCAGTCGTAGTGGAGATGATGTCACGCAGGATACGGTATTAGTGCTCTTAAGTGCTGGCCGGCCATTGGGATATTATGACAAGGTCATGTATATCCGATTATAGAGACTAGTTACCAGACATCCGATATGTGCTTCGGACGGGGCAGACACTTATCCAGCCCCAGCCCTAGCACGTGACTATCCGATACTGGGCCGATATACACGATACTTGGTATACTACGCTTGATATAGATCTTAAATATTCTTAGATGAATATGACCGGAGAATTGGGAAGACTTCGTGCTTTGCTAGAAGCCGATTTTGTCTCGTAAATCGGTAGAACGTAGTACTTGGTATGTACGTGATTCGGATACTCCGACGACCGTATTTACTGCCGAATTATCCGGGGATCTCATGGGTCGCTTCCCGATAATGCACCGATGACGCATAACTCGCACTCATTAATAATCTGGGATTATATAGAAGAGAGAGAAAATTAATCTAGGATTAATTACGGAGATATTTTATCTAGGATAAAATATCGTCTAAAGAGAGAATGAATTAATTTGGAATTAATCGGTAAATTAATATATTCGATATATTAACGAAATTAGATTTCGACGCGGAATTGAAATTGGATTTTAATTCGGGCGAACGAATTAATTTAGAATTAATTCGTTAGCGACGTGAATAGTGAATTTGCTAGGCGTAATCATTTAATTACGACGCAACGGAAAACTCGTTAATTGGAATTAGCGAACCCGAGCCCGAGTGTGATTGCGAGCGCATTCGTATTTCGAATTCGAGTACGGCGACGCAAGTCACATCAAGCGTCAAATCATTCGTCACATCAAGCGTCAAATCAAAAGTCACTTTGAGTGATTGATTGATGTGATGATTGATTGATTGATGACTACATGTCACTTTGATAAAGTGAAATGAATAGTTGATGGAAGTAGATGAAATAGTGTTAGTTGTTGAGACTTTTACCATTTTAATTATTTGATGTATTATTTGGTAATTGTTTTAATATATTTTCTTGGAAAATATATAAAACATTTGGAAAATGCTTTGACCAACTAATAACACATTCTCTCCTCCAATTCTCTCTCACAATTCACGCCCAAGGGGCTCTTTTCTCCTCTTCTTCACAGCTCACTGCCGTGAGCTTCAAGGGAAGCATGATGTGTTTTTTGTGGCAAAACACAAATGCTAGCACACTTACAGACTTGCGAAGGTGTTAGGGAGGTTCACCCATGAGGCGGGATCCGTTCGACGAAGCTTGGAGCTTGACGAAGGACCATTTTCACGCCCAAACAGTGAGCAACATCACTGCAGTTCACGCCCAAAACAGTGAGGAATTTCGAATTTTGTTGCTTGCCGCATCGTCTCAACCGATTGATGTGAGTATTCCGCAACTTCGTCGATATGTATTCGCAATGTTTTTCATGCTTATAATCGATCCGGGACCTTAATAGAAACCAACAACGGCATCAAGAGCCTAGGTTTGAGCATGAAAATTTTAAGGGCTTAAATTTGGGCAATTGAATTTGAGCATGATTTTGTGAAATTGGATTGATGAATATGCTTAAATGTGTTTGTATTGAAAGTTGATTGGATCAATTTCATGAAAATTGATTTGGAATAAGTTTTCCCCAAAATGTTATGTGGCCGAATGTATTGGGTATTTTGGAAATCTTGGATTTTTGATTTTTGATTCATTGGATGAGTTAGAATCATGTAGGATGATGTTAATTTGAAACTAATTGGATTGGATTTTGAATTGAACATAAATCCCCAAATTAATTATGTTGCCGAATTGGATATTGCCCTATAATGTCTTGATATTTTGATTTTTGAACATTGGATGTATTGGAAATCATTCGGGATGGTTGATTTAATGTCGATTGTGGGTTCGATTGGATTGAAACCAAATCGGACACAAAATCCCTCTTTGGCCGAGACTTAGAAGCATGTAAAATGGGTTTGATTTTTCATTTTGTGTGTTGGACATATGATAATGATTGAGTATGATGATTAATTGGACTAATTTAGTGTTTTGGAAATGTTGATTTAGTTGATTAATCATGTAATGCACTTTATTGGTAATTAATTGCTAAATTGGATTTATGTAATTTAATTATTGAGGCCTTAAATTGGATTTGGGCTATTAAAGTTGTAATTGGGCCTATTGGGCTTGATTTTATCAAGTTGGGTTTAGGCCAAATGGATTGGATCCAATTGGGCCCAAAACCTTAACCATAAAGCCCAAATGCGACTAATGAACCTTTAAAGTTCAATTGGGCCTAATGGGCCAAGATTGATTTATGGGCTTATGGGGTAATCCCGGATTGGACTTTGGTTATCGTTTGACCCGAGTTGACCAAAAGTCCACGCCTTAAGAAATCAATTAAAAGCCCATTGGACTTTAATTGAATTGACGTTGGACGTTAATCGGTCTTTGAGACGCGTTACGATTAAATTTGGAATTTAAATCGTAAAAGGTTTATTAAATAAAGTGTAATATTCAATTTGGAATTGAATAGTGAATTAGTATTAAATACATGTTAAATTGGATTTAATTATGTAGTTTAATTTAATTCAAGAATTTGTACTTTGAGTACTTATTCGCAAAAACGAGTTTGACTCGAGCAAAATCAAATCGTTGTTTGAACATTGGATGATCACATAATTATCAGATTAATTAATTTGATTAGATTGATTGATAGCATGCTTATGTGTGAATACGTGGTTGTGATGAATGAATAATGTATATCGGATGGATATTAGTCGGGTGGGGCAATTTTGGAAATTGTTGTAATAAATTCGATTTATTAATTGGACCTGCGTGTCCAGCCTATCACCTTTATTCTCTTTGTATTCTCTTCTCACCTATTCCCCTCAATGTAAATGAGGTTTCTTTAGAAGTGTAGTGTAACGGGTAGAAGTAATACAAGTGCTAGCTTGAGTGAGAAAGGGAGAGATTTGATCTAGGATCAATGTGTTAAGTATCCATCCACATATCATTATTATTTATTTTCATACTCGCTTTATTATGTATTTAGAATGCATGTTTAAGGGTGTATGATGAGACCTTAACAAAGATAATGAAATTGGTAGCCAATTTGCACGCGAAAAGCCTCATCAAATATCATGTGTTTTTCCTTCCATTGAGTGATTCTTACTCAAGATCCTAGATTGGCTTGGGTTGTTGGCCAAAGTCAAGCCCTTGTCCGTCGAAGATGTGTTTGAATCACGAGGCTTTGTTCCATATTGGTGTCTTGTCCAAGTTGTGGTTTGTTGGCCAAAGTCAAGACCACTTCTTGTCCATCGACATTGATTACGAAGCTTCCATGGTCAATGGGTCCGCGCTTGACTGGGATCATCAGGTTTGTTGTGCCAAAGCCAAGGCCTAGTTGATTCAGAGGAAAAAGGTTAGGTATATATTGGATATATAGGCATATATAGATATATGTTTAGGACTTGGATGTCCACCTACTGGATCTAGGAATTGGATTAGATCCAATTGATCTTAGAGATCTACCTAGTTAATTATCATACAATTTGTTGGCCAAAGTCAAGATTGTGTGATATTTAACGGGATCCTAGCCCACTAGGAAACACGGTTTCCCGAGTACTCGACAGAGGGTTAGAGGCTCGACGAAAAATAGTGGGAGGCAAGAATTGAATTTGCAATATTCGTTCAATTACTCGCCATACGCGCTCAAACAAATATCACTCGTCATATATTAAAAGTATTAGTTGGACTAATATTTAATGTTGTTTTAATAAACAGTTGGACTGTATTATACTTGATTATATATAATTGGATTATATTAATCAATATATTTGAATTAATTAATTTCAGTTTACAGTTGATTTTATAATTGGATTATAGTAATCAATGTAATTGAGGTTAATTAATTTGGATTATATTTTGATTATATAGTTGAACTATTATAATCATTATAATATATATAGTACCACTAATCGTTGATTAAATAGTTGGACTATTGTAATCAAGATAAAATTGAAAAGTTGGATTTTTAAATATAATCTGGGATTAAAATATTTTAAATGATTTAATTTTCAAATTGGGAATAAATAATAGGTTACTTTATTTGATAAAATAACTTATTATACCTTAAGCCCAAAATTAAGCAAAATAAGTAGAGCATAAAATCTTGGAAGATTTATGTGATGATGACTTTAATGCTTAATTTAATATACTTGTCATAAATCTAATTTTAGATTTAATAAGTATTAAAATTGCAATTAATAATTCTTGAGAATTGATTTGACTATTCTAGTGGAGAAAGTCAAAGTTTGCAATTGGGCATGTAGCACGAGGTGCACATTGTTTCGATATTCTAAAACCCAAGGCTTGGCCTAAGGTTCCTGAAATATTGAAAAGGATAATTGACATATCCCAAAGTGACTACACATTTGGATATGGCAGACACGAAGGAATTAAAGAAAGGGCAAGGCTCTGACTTTAAAAATGTTTGTCAAAGTTATGTTCACACTAGTATTGAAATTGGATTTTAAATACTTAGTGTGGTACATAATATATATGTATTGATGTTCAGAATCCACTATGAGCTGGATACTGACTTCAAGCCGAGATTTCTCTGCGAATCGGAAACGGGACGAAAGTCGCTGTTTCGACCGTAGATACCTAAGTTTAGGAACTACCCTTCGGGTGTGTACTTAAATTAGGAACTGTTATAATGTAACTAGTTTGACTAGAGACATTATCTCTATATCAGTGTTTAATAATCCATTGTGGATAAACCTTTATATTCTAGAACACTAAGTGTTTCATTATATAAAGATGATACTGAGATAAACACATTAGATGTGAATAACAGAATTTATATTTTGAATATAATTAAAATCTCAAAACATATAAAATGACAAATAAATAGCTCATATTGATTTGATCAAGTAGACTTATTTGTGGCATTGTTGTCTGGGAAACAATTAAACAAGATTCGTATATCCGCACTTTTGACTATTCAAATAAAGTCTACGAATCTAGTTTGTTAGGTAAAGTACCTAAAACACTGTTTACTTGGTAATAGTGTAAGTGTCACCGATCTGTTAGCCCTATTCATGGTGAAGTTAGTGGGCCCATATCTAGCTAGGCTAGATGTGAACATGAATATTTCGTGACCTTAACGGATGTGGCATCACGTTATGGTTATGTGTTTCTTTTGAAGAACACAGATCAGAAAACTTTTAGAGTTTCGACACGAAGTAAACAAACAGATCGGCTATAGTGTTATACCGTCACGGTAAGACTGTAATGAAAATGCTTAAGCATTAAGTTTCATACATACATGAAAGAGTATGGTATTCTTTCAGATGAGGACTCCTCCCGAGACACGTCAGTTTGACGGTGTGTCAACTAAACTGAATTTGTTGGACAAGATAAGGTTAAATTATGAGTCGCTCTGAGCTATCATTTCCTTCAACAGGATATGTGTTAACTGTTGGATATATGACCCATAGCGTCACTATTTGCACACATATCATTGTGTTGTTGTAGCAAATTAACTATGTGACAAGGAAATTGCACTCTCATCATTTGTGATTAGATCACCTTAGATATATAAATGAAGAGAGGTCCCTATGATTAGTTCCGGACTGAGAATGATATGAGACAGTATCAGTCCCCGAAGGATTAATCATTAAATCCCTAGCCGGAGTATTATCGAGACTGGACATCGATAATGCGGAATAGGCTAGTATTGCACTTGTGTGCGTTGTAAGGGCACAACGGCATAGTTCTCATATATATAAGTGTTGGATACTTATGCAAGTGCGATAGGAGGTGTGTTTTTCACCGATGGTACGGGAAACAGCTTCGCTCTGGATAGACCCCTCGGAATCCCATTGGTATTATGAATATGTGTCTATGGGAGGCCGAAATCAAGGTAGGTGTGTATAGTCTTAACCTGAGACTTACATCGCTAATGCTTACGACAATCGATATAATTTAGTTGAGGTCGTCTAGGACTGTAACTGGTTCTGTGTACGCCAATGCCGGGTATATTGAGAATCGTAGTGTATTGGATGTGATGTCAAGACGGAAGTATCACTCCAGTCATAGTGGGATGATGTCACCAGGATACGGTATTAGTGCTCTTAAGAGATGCGCATCCAATCGTGATATTATGACAGGTCATGAATATCCGATTATAGAGACTAGTTACCAGACATCCGATATGTGTTTCGGACGGGGCAGACACTTATCCAGCCCCAGCCCTAGCACGTGACTATCCGATACTGGGCCGATATACACAATACATTAGTATACTACGCTTGATACAGATCTTAATATTCTTAAATGGATATGTCCGGAGAATTGGGTAGACTTGGTGCTTTGCTAGGAGTCGACCTTGTCTCGTAAATCGGTAGAACGTAGTACTTGGTACGTACGTGATTCGGATACTCCGACGACCGTATTTACTGCCAGATTATCCGGGGATCTCATGGGTCGCTTCCCGATAATCCACCGATGACGCACAACTCGCACTCTTGAATAATCTGGGATTATACAGAAGAGAGAGAAAATTAATCTAGGATTAATAACGGAGATGTTTTATCCGGGATAAAATGTCGTCTAAAGAGAGAGAACGATTAATTCGGAAGATAATCGATTATTAATATATTCGATATATTAGACGAAATTAGATTTCGACGCGGAATTAAAATCAGATTTTAATTCGGGCAAACGAGTTAATTTAGAAATAATTCGTTAGCGACGTAAATAATAATTTCGCTAGGGCGCTTATTTATTTAAATTCGATTGAATTAACGTCGCGACGTAAGCTCGGTATTTCGGAAATATCGAACCCGAACGCGTGAGTGCACGTGGGCCCACTTTCATTTGGAAACGTGTGGGGCCCACATGACACATGTCATTCTAATGCTTGTGCATGTAGATGTGTACATTGCACTCAATGTCATTGCATGGAGTTTGAGTGTTTGACACTCTAAGCCATTGCATGTTTTGTGTCATAATTTTATGATTAATTTAATAAAATTATGGCATAAATATAAATTGATTTTTGGTAATCATTTTAATAACTTAACACAATTTTCTCTATCTCTCTCAAATTCTCTCATCTCTCTCACTGCCCAAGTGTGGCTATTCTTCACTGGTTTTGAACCAGTTTGGGCGTGAATAAGGGAAGCCAAGAGTGAATTTTCATGGTGAAAATTCAAGTGCTAGCACACTTTCAAGTCTTGCGAAGGTGGTAGGGAGGTTCGACCATGAGGCGGGACTCATCCGATGGAGTTTGGAGCTTCGTTTTGAGACCCCCAACTGCCAAGACAGTGAGCATGGACTGCTGCAGTGGGCTTACAAAGGCAGTGCGTTTTTGGGCATGATTCGTCTTCAAATCGACATAACCGATCAATGTAAGTATTCCGCTATCTTCATTGGTGTATTCACGCATGTTTTCATGTCTTGATTTGATCTTGGGACCTTAGAAATTACCAACATTAACAGTGCAAACCTTATTTAGAATAAGGTTCCATATAAATCTGTTTGACAGATATCATTTAGGATATGAACAAGAAAGAAACAGGGTTTCTCATTCCTAATAATTTGGGTATGCTGGGCATAACGTTTGGATGATACCAAACTAGAACCCAAATTGGATAAGTGCCAATAATAGGTTATCCTAAGGGAAACCATAAGTATAGTACTTATAAATCTCACATGAGAACAATATAATTGTTGCTCACCATGCGGTTTTCCTAAGAGGAACACCGATAAGCAGCGGTAAGTGGGAGGACAGTAAAACTCGATGAAAATCGGGGTAATACTGTTCAAGGCACGAAGTCCGTAATGGAACACAAACAGTTTCAATGATGAATCTGTACATTAATTAATCTTCGAATACACAAGAACCGTGTAGATCAGAGAGAATCAGAAAACAACCTGGGGTATGGGTTTCTGATGTAACCCCTTAAAGATGTAAATCTTATGGAGTTATACCAACCGACTACGTACGAGGAAGTGATACAAGGTACCGACTCCCTATTATGGCAAAGTGCCATGAGTCCGAAATGGATTCCATGTATAGCAACTATGTTTGGATACTAGTTGTTGTACCGCAAGGCATTATGCCTATTGGTACAGTAAACGTCTTCAAGGAAGACATACATGGATGGCAACATACCAACGTACAAAGCTAGGCTTTTGACGGAAAGGTATCGTTATCAACATTGTGTTGATTACGGTTCAACCTTTTACCTGTTGCCATGGTAAATCCATTTTGAAGATGCTTGTAGATACTGCATATTTCATTTATGAAATGTGTCAGTTAATGATCAAAATCGCTTTCCTGAAAATGAAACCTCTTGGAGGATGCTTACAACATCCTGACGATTTTGTATAACCGACAAACAAGGTTTGCGGGTTATTCGATCCATGTTTGGATTGAAGCAAGCATAAGGTTCTTGGAACTGTCGTTTTGAAATAATCATAATGGTTAATGATTTGATTCAAAACGAAATGATTCTTGTCTATATAAGGAGGTTAGTGGGAGCGCACTGACAAGGAAATTTCCATAAAGCAATTGGTGAAAGCTTGGCTTTCATAGAAATTCTCCGTAGAATTCTGGAGAGTAACAACCTTTATTCAAGGAATAAAGATCTACTGGGATAGATTTGGAGTTGTTAACACTCTCTGGGAAATTGTACATTTAAAATGTACTTGATATGGTGTCTCATACGCTTTGAGCATATAGAGTCATAATCGGGTCAATCCAAGTGATAGTCACTGGATTGAAGTTAAGGACATATGTTAGTTCTTAGAGAACTAAAGATGCTGTCTTAAACTATGGAGAAGGAGAACTTGAAGTGACTGGGATCACTACCACCGCAAGTTTCCAAACAGTTAAATACTACGGTACTATATAAAGTTTGAAAAACGGGACAGTGAGCTGGAAATCTTCCGAGCAAGATACTGTTACCGAATAAACAACAAATGCGGATTATTGCTGCGGCTGAGGCAGCAATAGAAGCCATTTGGGTCGATAATAAATCTAATTAGATTAGATATAGTTCTGTTAGCAGCTGAGCTAGGCGTCAGCACAAGGCTAAAGAATTAAAGGTCTCATCGACGATCCAGATATATACTTCTTATTCATCTAATTCGTTCGATATCATACATCGTGGCGATGTGATGATCGTATAAATCGCGTCAGACGATAATCATGGAAATCCGCTGACGAAAACCTTTCCTCAGCAATTTGAGCAAACCGTACATAGTTCGGGTGTTCGACACTTGAGTGACTGGCTATGAGCCAAGTGGGAGATTGTTGGATAATATGACCCATAGCGTCACTATTTGTACAGATCATAGTGTTGTTGTACAAATTAACTATGTGACAAGGAAATTGCACTCTCATCATTTATGATTAGATCACCTTAGATATATAAATGAAGAGAGGTCCCTATGATTAGTTCCTGGATTGAGAATGATATGAGACAGTATCAGTCCACGAAGGATTAATCATTAAATATCCCTAGCCGGAGTATTATCGAGACTGGACATCGATAATGCGGAATAGGCTAGTATTGCACTTGTGCGCGTTGTGAGGGCACAACGGCATAGTTCTCATATATTTGGGTATTGGATACTCATTGCAAGTGCGTAGGGAGGTTGTGTTTTCACCGATGGTACGGGAAACAGCTTCGCTCTAGATAGACCCCTCGGAATCCCATTGGTATTATGACTATGTGTCTATGGGAGTCCGACATCAGGGTAGGTGTGTATGGTCTTAACTTGAGACTTGCACCGTTAATGCTTACGACAATCAATATGCTTTAGTTGAGGTCATCCAGGACTCTAACCGGTTCTGTGTATGCCAATGCTGGGTATATTGGAGAATCGTAGAGTGTTGGGTGTGATGTCAAGACAGAAGTATCACTCACTCCAGTCGTAGTGAGATGATGTCACGCAGGATACGGTATTAGTGCTCTTAAGTGCTGGCCGGCCATCGGGATATTATGACAAGGTCATGTATATCCGATTATAGGGACTAGTTACTAGACATCCGATATGTGCTTCGGATGGGGCAGACACTTATCCAGCCCCAGCCCTAGCACGTGACTATCCGATACTGGGCCGATATACATGATACTTGGTATACTACGCTTGATATAGATCTTAAATATTCTTAGGTGAATATGACGGAGAATTGGGAAGACTTCGTGCTTTGCTAGAAGCCGATTTTGTCTCGTAAATCGGTAGAACGTAGTACTTGGTACGTACGTGATTCGGATACTCCGACGACCGTATTTACTCGAATATCGCGGGATCGGATCCTGCCTACGATATGAGCCGTTGAATAGCAACGATTAAATGATAATCGGCACTCATTAATAATCCGGGATTATATAGAAGAGAGAGAAAATTAATCTAGGATTAATTACGGAGATATTTTATCTAGGATAAAATATCGTCTAAAGAGAGAGAATGATTAATTTGGAATTAATCGGTAAATTAATATATTCGATATATTAAACGAAATTAGATTTCGACGCGGAATTGAAATTGTATTTTAATTCGGGGGAACGAATTAATTTAGAATTAATTCGTTAGCGACGTGAATAGTGAATTCGCTAGGCGTAATCATTTAATTACGACGCAACGGAAAACTCGCTAATTTGGAATTAGCGAACCCGAGCCCGAGTGTGATTGCGAGCGCATTCGTATTTCGAATTCGAGTGCGGCGACGCAAGTCACATCAAGCGTCAAATCATTCGTCACATCAAGCGTCAAATCAAAATCACTTTGAGTGATTGATTGATTGATGTGATTGATTGATTGAATGACTACATGTCACTTTGATAAAGTGAAATGAATAGTTGATGGAAGTAGATGAAATAGTGTTAGTTGTTGAGACTTTTACCATTTTAATTATTTGATGTATTATTTGGTAATTGTTTTAATATATTTTCTTGGAAAATATATAAAGCATTTTGGAAAATGCTTTGACCAACTAATAACACAATTTCTCTCCTCAAATTCTCTCTCACAATTCACGCCCAAGGGGCTCTTTTCTCCTCTTCTTCACAGCTCACTGCCGTGAGCTTCAAGGGAAGCATGAGTGTGTTTTTGTGGCAAAAACACAAATGCTAGCACACTTACAAGACTTGCGAAGGTGTTAGGGAGGTTCACCCATGAGGCGGGATCCGTTCGACGAAGCTTGGAGCTTAACGAAGGACCATTTTCATGCCCAAAACAGTGAGCAACATCACTGCAGTTCACGCCCAAAACAGTGAGGAATTTCGAATTTTGTTGCTTGCCGCATCGTCTCAACCGATCGATGTGAGTATTCCGCAACTTCGTCGATATGTATTCGCAATGTTTTTCATGCTTATAATCGATCCGGGACCTTAATAGAAACCAACAACTGTCTCCATACGAGACTCATCATCGGGCTGATATGCAAAAATGCAATGCCTACAGTCGCCCCCACTTTGATGGGACTTATGTAGTGTGTGACAATGACAATCCTATCAAAGTACGTGTAATGTATTTTACTTACCTGGCTTGCCAGCTGCCACTTAGTCTGCCTGCTGTGTTGAGTTGATAGTGCTAAGCCCCGTACATAGGGCATCGCGGTTGCGTCTCCATACCTAGAGTGTCCCAGTGATGTTGTTGTTGTTTGAATGCTAACCTCGTACCTAGGGTGTCGCGGTGACGTCTCCGTACCTAGAGAGCCACTAATGTCTGAATGCTAACCCCGTACCTAGGGTGTCATGGTGACACCTCCGTACCTAGAGTGCCACAAATGTCTGAGTGCTAACCCCGTACCTAGGGTGTCGCGGTGACGCCTCCGTACTAGAGTGCCGCAAATGTCTGAATGCTAACCCCATACCTAGGGTGTCGCGGTGTGACGCCTTCGTACCTAGAGTGCCATAAATGTCTGAATGCTAACCCCGTACCTAGGGTGTCGCGGTGACGTCTCCGTACCTAGAGAGCCACAAATGTCTGAATTCTAACCCCGTACCAAGGGTTTTCGCGGTGATATCTCTGTACCTAGAGAGCCACAAATGTATGAGTGCTAACCATGTACCTAGGGTGTCACGGTGACGCCTCCGTACCTAGAGTGCCACAAATGTCTGAATGCTAACCCCGTACCTAGGGTGTCGCGGTGACGTCTCCGTACCTAGAGAGCCACAAATGTATGAATTCTTACCCCGTACCTAGGGTGTCGCGGTGGCGTCTCCGTACCTAGAGAGCCATAAATGTCTGAGTGCTAACCCCGTACCTAGGGTTCGCGGTGACGCCTCCATACCTAGAGTGCAAAAATGTCTAATGATAACCCCGTACCTAGGGTGTCGTGGTGACGTCTCCGTACCTAGAGTGCCACAAATGTCTGAATGCTAACCCCGTACCTAGGGTGTTGCGGTGATGTCTCCGTACCTAGAGAGCCACAAATTTCTGAGTGATAACCCCGTACCTAGGGTGTCACGGTGACGCCTCTGTACCTAGAGTGCCACAAATGTCTGAGTGCTAACCCCAGTACCTAGGGTGTCACAGTAGTCTGAATAGTCCAATGCCGTACCTGGCGTGCTAACCCCGTACCTAGGGCTTCACTGTGGTCTGAATGCTAACCATGTACCTAGGGTGTCGCAGTGTGATATCTACATACCCGGAGTGCCGTACCTGGCTGATCTGATATCTCCATACCCGGAGTGTCGTACCTGGCTGATCTGATATCTCCATTCCCGGAGTGTCGTACCTGGCTGAATTAATCTGATAATGATGCGGGTTTCGCCCCCAGAATGCCATATCCAGCAGAACTGATGCTGAACCAATGTGGGCCTCACCCCCAGAATGCCATACCCGGAAGAACTGATGCTGAACCAATGTGGGCCTCGCCCCCAGAATGCCATACCTGGCAGAAATGATACTAAATCACTGTGGGCCTCGCCCCCAAAATGCCATACCCGGCAGAACTAATACTGAATCAATGTGGGCCTCACCCCCAGAATACCATGCCTGGAAAGTCTACTACTGATGCTGATACTCTTTTTCAACACATTGTAGTGCCTCTCTTCGAGATAATCTGGATAGCTAAATATATTTTTGTCCTCAACGGATGCTTCGCGTCAAAACCAAAGAATCTTCAAAGTACTCGACATACTCAACTCCAATCGTCTGAATGGGTGATCTGAACTAGACTCCTAGTGTGGGTATGCTAAGGCTCTTTCGTAGCTTATTCCTTAAGTTAGCCAACTTGATGATTTCGCTTCGGAGAATCAGGCCAGCGGGTCTAACCAACCTGGATGTCTGGGTCACATTCTGTGATTTATTTCAGCATACTCAACATGATATGGTCTTCTTTTTTCTTCTGTCTCTTTCTTTCCATTTAGAACTTTTTTTCTTTTCTTTTTTTTTTTTTTTTTTTTCTTCCTTTTTTTTACACACCTACCCTTTAAGGTAGCATTTCTCCTCATGGTGGTCCTAATACTCGCCCATGGGTAGCTTCACAATTATCGGTTATAGGTGGTCTTTTTTTCTTTTCTTTGCAGAGGCTTTTCTTTCTTTATTTCCAACCATATCATGTATCGTAGCGTAAACAAATCAGGGTGGACATCCAGGCAAACGGTCATTCACCGGTCCACCATCTCTTCAACTAGTCATCTCATCAACCGCTCAGGCTTCTACTGTTGAGATACCTTCATCAAGTGCTTCATGAGTCTAGCCGGGATCAATCCATTCAGAATACCGGATGAGAGCGCGTCTCGCACTTCTCGTTTCTAAGGCTTCTCCCTACAACACACAAATGTCATCACCGGACATATGTCTATCTATCAAAGATTTATCTCTCTCTTTTTTAATTTTTTCTTTTTTCTTTCTCTTTCTTTTCTCTCTCTTTTTTTTTCACTCACTCACTCCAAGGATTTCTTCATTTCTACTGCTGTCAATGTGGGCTTCGCCCCCTGAGATTCATACCCGAAACTCAAACTCATATGGGCCTCAACCCTCAGATCACTACCCGAATCTTGACTCTGATGTGGGCCTCAACCCTACGATTGCTACCTGAATTCGATATTGTGCTTTTGATGTTTCTGATTGGCTCGTCTTTGCCATTTTCTCTTTTCTGTCTTCGACACCTGTGAACACAAAAAACAAAACAAACACAAAAAGGATGCAAAATATGTTACGTGTATGCATCCGTGCATGAGTTTTCTTATCCCGTCGGGTTAGGTCTTCTGCAGGTGACTACTCAGTCTTCTCATGCAAAGTACAGCTTCATCGGCTCTGTAAACTCATTCCCTTCCAAGTCAGATAGTCCCACTGCTCCATTTCTCATTTTCTGAATGGCTATCTTATCTTTTCTGTTTACTTCTTCTGAGGATTCCCCGTGTTCTAAACATCGTTGAGTATCATAGTACCAAGGTTGAATGCTTTTGTCAAGTATACTCATGTTGCAGGTTGAGAGACTCAGGCAAGTAAGCGAAATGAATGTCTTTATTATTAAGAAAAGGTTCGAACAAATAGACAGAATCAATGTCTTTATTAAAATGCAAGATCAAATAAACTAGGAGAAAAAAAACTTCATCATTCGCAACACTGCCTTCTTCGGCCTATGGTTCTTCACTGCTGTCATCCTTTATCCTCATGTAAGAAGCTTGGTGGTTGAGGGTTTGGAGGACAAAGGTTTCGGGCAAGCCAGATTTGATCATGTAGGTGGGTGGGGGAACAGAGTGATAATTTGGTAGAGGATTGGTGTGTGTGTTTGGCTGTTCTCTTTCAAGGTCGGGAATTTTCCGGGAGTCTATCAGGTGTTGGACTTCATAGCGAAGACGGGCACAACTATCGGTGTCATGGCCATATTGTTGGTGAAAGTGGCAGTAGTGGCTCATGTTTAGGTTTGATGGGGGAGGATTCGGGAGTGGTTTAGGCTCCAAGGGTTTCAGCAGCCCTTGCCTGGTTAGCTTCTCAAGCACTTTGGATAAGGGTCTGCCCAAGTTAGAAAAGCGCATATTCTGAATGGCAGCAATCTCGGCAGTAGCGGGCTGGGTCTCAGAATGCCCCCCAAAAGCGCATATTCTGAATGCGCAGGTTAGGCGTCGCGACGCTGAAGTCTTGGCGTCGCGACGCGAAAAAGACCAAAATATCCCTGCTGACACATTTTTGTCTGGTTTTTCCCCAAATTGCCTCCAATGCTATCCAAACTTTATTTATCTGCAAAATAACAACAAAACACATCAAAACGTTCACAAAACTCGAGAAACTATACGAAATATTAGGTCAAATGAGTGGGAATAAGTGATATAAATACCACTCATCACACCCCCAAACCTAACATTTTTCTAGTCCTCGAGCAAAACATAAAATAAAATAACATGAAAATAAAATTAACTAAGCCACTTTCGTAGGGATCACGATTGCATTTAGCGTATGCAACAAGCCTTTAAACCCCTAGGTCTCCCTAGTGGACGAGTTGTAGTCTCGTGAGGGTTTACAGCAATGATATCTACAAACATTTTACAAAAGTAAAAAGGTAGTAAAACTAATGCACACAAAAGCAAAAAGACAAGCGAAAAAAGAATAAAGAAATTAGTGACTAATCAGGTGAAACTTCTACTCGAAGTTATTAGTTGTTTTGTTTCTTTCTAAATTACCAAATAAGTAAAATCTCCGATTATATTTACCATTCTCCATATACACAGCCAACAAAATATTAATCAACTCATTTTTGCCCACAACAGTCATAAGTGTAGTTGATAAGAGTAATATGTTTGTCCTAAAGTTCTATCAGATTTCACACCTTTTGTAGCAATGGAATAATTTTTCTGATTTTTCTGATTTTTTCTTTGATTTTTTTCTCTATTTTTTATTTATATACAATATCTTCCATCTATGTAGCGAGCTTTAGGTCGGTGGCTCCCAAACCAGTTGGCTTTAGGGCACCAGGTGTTAAGACACCCCTACGAACTTAATTACTCAGACTTCAGATATATATATTTTTGCAGCATCTTTGATCCATGTAACGAGCTTTGGTCCAGTGACTCCCAAACCAGTTGGTTTTAGGGCACTAGGTGTTAAAACACCCCTACGGACTTAATAACTCGGATCTCATATGTTTTTTTTTTTTTTTTACTCCATCACTTTTTTAAGATGCTTCCTCCAATTAAACTAGAGCACGGAATATTACAAACTTTTCAATTACAGCTCATGTCTGTATGTTACTATGTATGTTGATAATACCTGCCAACTGAGCATAAGAAGATCCATTTTAGTCCGTTTTATGGAGAATTTACAAATTAAATAATTCAAAAGGAAATAAACAAAAATTAACTTGTTTCGAAATAGGTTTGAGATACGTCTCAGGAGTGGGAACTCCTTACTCAGCTATCTCTTACCAATTTCACCTTTTTAGTCAAACACAAAAACGCAAAATATTTTTGTAATTTTTGAAAATTTTCCAATTTTTGTTTTATTTTTCAAAAAATTTTGGAATAACAACACACACAAACTAAAAACAAGGTACTAATCAACTAATTCCCTCCCCCAAACCTAAATGAGACATTGTCCCCAATGTCTTAAAAAGTAGAAAAAGAGTTTAGAAGGTAATACCTGATTAGCTGAAATTTTACCGGAAAAATAATCGATTAAGATCTATGTCCAATTTACGATTCTTACCACTGTCGTTATTTGACCAATTTTTTTTTTTTTTTTAGTAAAAATTTTGGCAGAATCACCTCTAAAAACTCATAATTTCCCCAAAATTCACCCTAAAATTATCACCACACAACAAACTTCGCCCCTAAAATCTACGAATTCAATTTCACACAATCCACACTTCAACACATCCGATCAATAAAAACTCAACCGAAATCAATTTACCAAATCAAAATTTTTTATTCATTTTACCGTCAATTCCAATATGATTCGGCAATGGAGGATAAGGATCGGTTCGGTCTTGGTGGATTTGTGGCTTCTTGGTTCCGGCTGTGGGTTGTCTCGGTTTTGGGTTGGAGATCCGGTAATGGTTGGTCTTGTGCGGTTCTGGTGGTTCGGCTAGATGGGTGTATCGGCGGTTCTTGATTTGGGTGAATCTTGATCGAAGGTTGGAAGTTCGGCCATGGGTCTCGGTTGTTACTCAATGAAGGAAGGTTCAGTTACGATGATGAAGGTCTCGGCAAGAATGAAGAAGGGTTCAGTCTCGACGGTGGTGGCTAATACTCGGCGATGGTGAAGGTCGGCTCGGTCAAGATGGAGATTTCGGTGATGGCGATTGATTTCGAAGAAGAAGATGATGATGGGTTTGGTAGATCTCGGTCTCTGGTGGCTCGGTAAAGGCTTGGTGTTTGACTTGGCGAAGGTTGCTGATGTGATCAGTTCGGTCTCTATGGTCGGCCGGCTTGGCTGTCGCGGTGATAGATCTAATCGGCGAGTTGGGTAACTCACGGCTGTAGTGGTGTTTCTCGGTTTCTGGTTTCAGTGGTAGACCTCGGTTTCGGCAAGGGTGGCTCACGGTTGTTCGGTCGTGAGTGGTTACGGTTTGGACGATGAGGGCTAGATGTGTCGAGATGATGATGGGTCTTGGTTGGATGATTTGGTTCACGGTAGGGATGAAGGCTCGACTGTGGTGGTTGTGAGTTGAGAGAGAATGGTGAGATCTGTGAGGGAAATGGGTTCTGTTCTCGGCGGCTGCTGTTTTTGGCCTGCAATCGATCCAGTGTCGCGACGCTGAATTTTGCCTAGCGTCGCGACGCTAGGAATTTTTTTTTTTTTTTTTTTGGCAAAACCATGTCTTGCGACGGATAAATCCATAGGGACGCGTCCCAAGAGCTGACTCCTTACTCGGCCGTCGCTTCTGGAATGACTTTGTATCTTCGTGATTTTGTCAAATTTTTATTTTATGAAAATCCCGCTTGCACTGGCTTACTTTGTCCTGAAAAATTCCGTTTTTATTTTTCCTGCAAAACTAACACACAAAATTAAAAAGTTCACACAAAATATGAAAACAAATTACAACAAATTGCATGGTTGCCTCCCTGCTAGCGCTAAATTTTTCGTCTTCAGCCAGACGTGACTGAAATCCATCTGTTAAGGAGGTTTCAATGTCATTTTAGATGTCCGATTAAAGACAATCCTGTGAGCATTGCTTTTGAAAGGTCTCTTCCAATGGTAAAGTGGCAAAAAGAGTTTTATCTCATTCAGTGCTCGTGCTACCTTTTTGCTTTTTGTTGCTGCAGTGATTCCTGAAAAGAAAGAAAAAAAATCAGGAGGTCTCGTATGGTGCTTGACTTGGAATGAAAGTTCCATTCTGTCAAGCTTCTGGTTGATATCTTTGATTTGTACTCCCCAAAACAGCGATGTTTCTCCCGAATGCTCTGGATCTTTATTAAGGTCAGACATTTGCTCCTTCATTTGCTCTGTTTCTTGTTCCACCTTTTCTTCACAGATGTATTTGAAAATTTCTGCATTCAGCTCTTCATCTATCATCTGTGAAATGCATGCTTCAAAATTGTCAAGCTGAGGATGTAAAGAAATGTCAGATTTTAGGTCTTCATCCTCTGATCTGTGTGATGTGATTGGCTCAGGCAGATCTTCTCCAAACATTATTGCAAAACAATCTCCAAGATCTTCATTTTGAGGACACAGAATTCCATCCTCATTTTTTGGTGCAGTTGGTATAAACAGTTCAGCTTCATCCTCGTCAGAATCTGAATAATAAAAATCAAATCGAGACTTTGCCGGTTCGGGCTCCTGAACTGATACCTCTGGTTGTTGATACTGGTCAGCCTCTTCCTTTACTGAAGTGTCATCGTGAAATGATTCTTGAGGTACGTAGTTCTGGTTTTCAATCAATTGTCTCGTTTGATCTGTCAGTCTCTGAATTGATGCTGATTGTCTCTGAATACTTTCAAATTGATTCTGGCATGTTTCAAACATTGCATCCAACTTTTCGTCCCGTTTCTAGAACCAATCTTTGAGCATGTCAACCAATGATTCTTCCTCTGATTGTTCTGGTTGTTGATGAAGATCGAAGGTAGATGGTGGATGAGATGGAAAATATGACGGTTCTTCGTACCTTGAATGATTCTGATAATTCTGCCACTCTGAAATATATATACATTGATCGCTCGGGTGGTTACTATCACAAATTACACATCTTCCCATTTCGTTCTGTTGAGCAAATGTGGTATTGCTTGGTTCTGGCATCCAGTGATAATTGTTGGGCTGGACAACAGGCCTCAGAAAACCAGACTGTTGCTCCCAGATTTGGGGTGTATATTCTAGTAAAGCTCTTGATCTTTCAATCTCCCAATAATGTTCCATTTTTTTTTAATCACCTGAAAATACAATAAAGAAATAAAAATTACAGATAAAGAAGATTAGATACAAGTAAATTAGATAGCTTCAAAATTAACAACTCAAGAAAAAAGTCCCCGGCAACGGCGCCAAAAACTTGACCGGCGTAAACACACACGTATAACGCAAGCGCACGTATCGTTCAAGTAGTATAAAAATATCGATCCCACGAGGACTTAATTCCTACTGTTGTTATTAATTATTGAATCTATTTATTTACAAATATCTAATTAAATGGAGAAGAGAATGATTGTTTGATTGGTTGAATGTGATTTTGCACAATAATTAAATAAATAAAAAGATAAAAGAAAATACTAAGGAAAATAACAAAAGACACAAAGATCTAGGGTTGTAACTCATTCTAATATATTCTAAAAGATGAAGTGATTATTTTATGTTTGTGTAATAAATCAGTTTACTAACCTGGAACACTAAATTATGCAAAAGCCTATGTTGATGGTCAGACGCAAATACCCAGTTTAACCCAATTGAACTATATGTCTATGTCAACCAAATTATCTGGATTCATTAAGTTTAAGTTCCAATTATGGCTACCCCCGCCCGACAGGTATATTCCTATCCTGTAAGGAAATCTATTAAAGGGTTATCTATCCTCAAGGAAGATCGTGGGCTATTAAGTCTAAGGCTGAAACCTAAAATCCCTATGTCTAGTTCATTTTAGATTTACCACATCAAACTTATTGGTGATCAGACAACAAGAAGCATTAAGCTTAAGACTTAATAAGTAAACCTTTAAATTACCCAAACTATAAAATAACCTCTTATAAACCAGTGATATTAAAAGTCATCACAACCTCAGAAAACTAACACATAACTAGGACTAGTAAAAACTTAAAAGTAAGGACATAAAGTAAAAGCTGAGAAGTAAATTACAATAAAATGCTAAGGTAAAAGGAATTAATTTTACTACTACTAATTTAGATATCTCCCATAAAATAATATATAAACTTGTGATAATATAACCAACCGACCAATCTGGCGGTATCCTGATTAAGTCAAATTAAGTCCAACCAGCCATTAAGGCGGAACCAAAATTAAATTACCAACCAACCAATCTGGCGGTATCCTTTATTAGTCAGGTTTAAACCAGATTAAAATTAAATTACCAACCGGCCAATATAGCGGTATCCTTTTGAAGTCAGTATTTTAAATAGTGAATATATTATTTTTAAGGGAGATTAATCTAAATAGTAACAGTAAAAGAATTACCTTTCACCCTAGCTGAGGAAGTTACCTTATCATGGTGAATAGTAAAAACTGTAAAAAGTAAAAAGTAAAAATTAAATTACTATTATTACAAAACGTAATTAAAATTATTTACAAAACTAAAAATTAAAAAAAAAAAAAAAAAAAAAAACTAAAGAATCTAGAGAGAGAAACTCTCTCTTTATAAAGAATAGAAGAGAGAGGAAGGTGTATTGAATTCTAAAATTCGAAGCTGAATTTATAGGCGCAGATAAGCTTCTGGCGTCGCGCGCTGGAGCCTTTGGCGTCGCGACACTGGAACAGTGAGTCGTGGCATGTTCTCGGCTTGACATGTGGCGATTCGGATAAGAGGATAAGGCGACACGTGGCGAGGCGGATAAGAGCTCAATTATTATGCTGACGTGGCGATGACGTGGCGCTGATGTGGCAAGGCGGCTGAGATCAATTGTCGGCACCGTAGGATTGAGACACGTGTCACGGCGTGATTGGCTGATGATGACGTGGCACTTTGACTTGGTCAACGGCTGACATGGATGATGACGTGCCATGACACATGGCATAGTTGACTTGTTGACTTACTGACGTGGCTGATGATGTGGCGACACGTAGGATGACACGTGGCACACGTGGCGATGGCGATTGTCGGAACTGTAGGATGATGACACGTGGCACGGCGCGCGTTAGCATATCGGCTGTGATGGTGACATGTGGCACGGCCCATGTTAGCAGAGTCAAACTTCTCAAATTCTGACCCGTTGACCCGGCGCACGTTAGCACTGTTCGGCACAGGTTAGGCGTCGCGACGCTGAAGTCTTGGCGTCGCGACGCGCAAAAGACCAAAATATCCCTGCTGACGTATTTTTGTCTAGTTTTGCCCCAAATTGCCTCCAGTGTTATCCAAACTTTATTTATCTGTAAAATAACAACAAAACACATCAAAACGTTCAAAAAACTCGAGAAACTATACGAAATATTAGGTCAAATGAGTAGGAATAAGTGATATAAATACCACTCATCAAATGGTCTTTTTTATAGGCAAATGAGATGAGGCTTTCCTTATTCGAATAGGAATAGGATTTCTCATTGATGGTGACATCTCCTACTTTGTATCTCACAAGGAATGAATCTCCTTATTTAGGATGGTGATTGGATTTGATTAGGAAAGGGATCTAGGAGATTTCTTCAAATTATGAAGGGTTTTTACTTGATTTTAGCATGTGATAAATGTGCATATCCCTAATCTAGGAAGCCATGGGCGTGAGTCTTGGTCTATGGGGCATGGGCTTGGTTTCTTGGGTAGGCTTGGGTATTCTGGGTTTGGTTTGGGTATTCTGGGTTTGGTTTATGGGTAGGTAAGTGGTTTATGGGCCGAGGAAGAGCTTTGAAACAGAGATCCAACAAGCAACCGAAGCTAAACAACAGGATTAAATCCAATAAAAATTCCAATTTCCAACTTTACCCTACCAAGGTCCGTTTCCCGCGGCTTTCACAACTAAAGAGATAGTGTCTCTATACGAGACTCATCATCGGGCTGATATGCAAAAATGCAATGCCTACAATTACTCTCTTATCAACTACACTTGTGACTGTTGTGGGCAAAAATGAGATTGATTAATACTCTGTTGGCTGTGTATATGGAGAATGGTAAATATAATCGGAGAATTCACTTATTCGGTAATTTAGAAAGAAACAAAACAACTAGTAACTTGGAGTAGAAGTTTCACCTGATTAGTCACTAACTTTCTTTATTCTCTTTTCTCTTGTCTTTTTGCTTTTATGTGCATTAGTCTTACTACCTTTTTACTTTTGTAAAATGTTTGCGGGTATCATTGCTGTAAACCTTCACGGGACTATAACTCGTCCACTAGGGACACCTAGGGGTTTAAAGGCTTGTTGCATACGCTAAATGCAACCGTGATCCCTACGAAAGTGGCTTAGTTTAATTTCTTTTTGTTGTTTTGCTCAAGGACTATCAAAATGTTAGGTTTAGGGGTGTGATGAGCGGAAAATATATCAATATTTACCGCCCCTTTAACTTAATATTTTGTTTAGTTTCTCGGGTTTGATGAACGTTTTGATGTGTTTTAGTTTATTTTGCAGATAAAATAATATCGGGTCTCAATGAAATCATTTAGGACGAAATATGGGTCAAATAAGGGCAATTATTGGACTTGATATTTTAATTTTGGAGATTTGAAACTTGAAAGGGCGTTTTGGACAAAGTGCAGTTTTGGAAATTCCAGTTTTTCACATCTGTCGTATTTTAGGCATAACATTTTACTCTGATATCGGATTGAGCTGATTCATGTTCCAGATTAAAGAAGACTCAAAGATCTACAACTTTGAAAGACAAAATAATTTCGAATTCTGAATATTTCATGACCGAAATTGATGAACCATCCAGAAGTGTGTTGTGTGTAATTATTAAAGTCATTTTCAATCATTTTCAAAGCAAAAAAATAAATTAATAAATAAATAATAAAATTGTCAAATCATCACCAAACATGATAAGCAATTAGTGGAGCAATTAATAATGGATTTGGTGGAGTAATTAGTGGAGAAATTAATAATGGATTTGGTGGAGAATTTGATGGATGATTTGATGGAGGCAAAATTTTGCCTATAAATACCAAGCCATTTCATTTATATAATTCATACTTTCTTCTTTGAAATTCCTAAATAATAAATAAGAAGATTGTATCTTGTTTGTTTATTTATTTATAGCTTTCAGTAATTAATTTCCGCTTTCGCACTTTCTTTTCTTTATTTTTCAGTTTTTACTTTCCGCAATTTACTTTTACGCACAATCATTTCCTTTCTTTACTTTTGCAGTTTTTATTTTTCAAGTAATGAGGAGGTAATTCCCCTTTGCTGGGGTGAAAGGTAAAGCTTTTATTATTGCTATTTAGATTAATCTCTCTTAATTATAATATATAAACTATTTAAAACTTGACTTAATGAGGATACCGCTATATTGGCCGGTTGATAATTACTCATAAATTGGTTTTAACCTGACTAAGTATGGATACCGCCTGGTTGGTCGGTTGGTAATTAATTATTAATTTGACTTAATCAGGATACCACTTTTATGGCTGGTTGGTAATTATCACGTAAAGTTAATATATTATATTAAGGGAGATATCTAAAATAGTAGTAATAAAAGTTGATCCTCTAACCCCAGCATTTTCTTTTATTGTACTTTTATTTTATTTAATTTCAGTAATTTACTTTTCAGCAATTTACTCTTCAGCAATTTACTTACAGTAATTTACTTTTTACTTTTTACTTTTTACTTTTTACTTTTTTTTTTACTTTTTTTTACTTTTCAGCAATTTACTTTTCAGTATTTAATTTTCAGTATTTTACTTTATGTCTTTTATTTTATTTAAATTTTTACTACCCGTAAATATTTGTCGTAACTAAGACAGTTATCTGGGGTTGTGATGAAATCCAATATCACCGGTTTATAAGGGGTTAGATTATAGCTTGGGTAATATAAAGGTTATTTATTGAGTCTTAATCTTAATGCTTTTATTAACTGACCATTAATAAAATTGATTAGGTAAACTTAAAATGAACTTGGAAAAGGGATTTTAGGTTAAAGACCTTAGACTCAATAGCCCACGATCTTCCTTGAGGATATATAACCCTTTAATAGATTTCCTTACAGGATAGGAATATACTTGTCGGGCGGGGGTAGCCATAATTGGAACTTAACCTTAATGAATCCAGGTAATTTGGTTGACATAGACATATGGTTCAATTGGGTTATACTGGGTATTTGTAATCGACCATCGGAAGAGGCTTTTACATAATTTAGTGTTCCAGATTAATAAATTAATATATTACCCAACTGTAAGATAACCACTTCATCTTTAATAGATATTGGAAGGATTCACAACCCTGGATAGTTTTATAAATTTGAATTTTCTTTAATCTACTTTCAAGAAATTTTATTTACTTGTTTTAAGTTTTAAAGTCACCACCCAATCAAACAATCAATCTATTAGATACTTGTAAACATTTGACCTCATAAAAAATTAATAGCAAAGGTTTTAAGTGCTCGTGGGATCGATACTTTTTATATTACTTGAACAATATGTGCGCTTGCGTTATACGCGTGTGTAAGCACCGGTCACCATGTCAGAGGAGGAGTGTCTCATCGCCGACTATCCCGAAAAGACATAAACCATGTGTTGGCGACGTATCTCAACTGAAAATTGACTAACTCCACTGCTCTATCCGCAGAACACCCCAAAGCTGTGCATATCCAATCTGATTCCTCAATGAAACCACAAGGATTATGGGAGGTCTCTACTCCCGAAAATATGGGAGGATGAAGCTTCCAGAAATCATGTAAAGATACTAGTAACTCTTGTCGCTGCATAACCTGAACCGTCACTGGAGGTGTCTCATGAGGTATAACAGAAGGTCTGGTTCGGTATGTAGTAGGGTCTGGTATGTTTGGAGGAACTACTATTTGGTGAGCCATGGATACTCCTACTGGTTTTGGTGGAATAGGAACAGTGGTTTCTGCAGCTCTCAGCTCTGTGCCTGGTGGCTGCGGCTGATGGGTAATTAACTGGGCTAAAGCTGCTACTGACTACTGAATCTGTTGTAAACCTACAACTACTGGGTCATTAAGCTGGTCCACTAGCGCAGCTCTACCTTCCCTCATAACACTCTCACGAACAGATTCCACTTCATGCCCCATATCTGGCTCAGGAGGAGGTGTTACAGATCTCTGATCCGGATCTATACCTTGAGGCGCCCTACCACGCCTGGGTTTACCCCTGACTCCGGTTCTTCCCTTGGGTGGCATGGAAATCTAAAAACAATTAAGAGAGAAAAAGAAATGGTCAATTACATGTAAAGGAATTATAAGTGATTATAATGAGACAAGCCTCGAGACAAGGTTACCAAAGTGAATAGCCTCTTATATATTGTAGTACCCCGGGTATACTACATATACAAGCCACTATTACTCCCTTAATGCAGTCATTGACTCCCTAGACCATGCTCTGATACCATCTTTGTAACATTCCCCAGTACGGGTATGTTATCGACAAGCAACAGATCCCACTGTCGCCTAAGCCTCTAACTAATGCACTAGAAGAATTGCTTTTATTTTAATGCTATGCAATGTTTTACTCACTCACACATGCAACTTAATAACTTAAATAAACCGAATTACGAGATCATGAATATATGTATATGAATATATATATATATATGTGTGTGTGTGTGTATGTGTGTGTGTGTGTCTGAAAGTATTTATAATATGTATACAACGTCAAACACACGTCAATGATACAACAAAATGACATCCAGAGAACTATATTCTACGTGAACATATATCTGGAAAGATGGACTCGATGACTAGTGACTACAGCATAACACTTGTCCTCAACTGGGTCTCCAAAAGAAGCACATGGCTCACCAAAAGATGAATCCTGCAAAAGAACTGGGAAGTGGTGGGGGTGAGTCCTGAGGATCTCAGTGAGAAGAGCTACAAAATAAGAAACAAAATCAGTATATCTGAGTAAAATCATTTATTATTAAAATGCTTCTGAAAACTTTGTTTGAAAACTGATTTATTTTCTTTGAAGCTGAGGAAAAGCCTTTTTTTGAAAACTTTCTGTGAAGAAAATATATGGTACTGTGGAAAACTTGATGCATGGGGGCCTTATGTATCGCCATCCCCTCATACGCCTAACTATTGGTCTTGGGGCGTTACGTATCACCGTCCCCCAAGCCACTGAACTATAGCTGGTAGTGTTGATCCATGCTACTACCTGACCCTGAATCTAAAGTCTAGGGGCGTTACATATCGCCGTTCCCTTAGCCCTAAACTACGTGTGCACACGATCTGTGTCCGTCAATTCCATAAGTAAGAGCTGAGGTGGGTTTTTCCCCCGTGCCTCATAAAACATAAAACTTATACTTTTAAACTTTAAAATTTTCTAATCTTTCTTACATAATAAATAACTGATAATCAATAAAGCTAACGCCCTAAAATATTTAAAATAATCTGAATCAATAACAAGAGAATACAATTCAACTTTAAAACAAAAGCTTCCACTCACAGATTTGAAGTCCGGTCAAGTTTCCTTCACGTCGTTGGGGGCGAACGCGGCTCCTGATGAGTATCTAGATGGAATACACTGGGTTAGAATCATAAGTTATAAAATACGGTTCGAAATCAAATTATGTTCCTTAGCCTAGTTGGATTACTCCCTTAGAACATTTTATATTCCTTAAAAGAAATATAAAATAAAATTCAGACTCTTAGTTATGCGTCGCAACTTCCGAAAAAAGTTCTGATTTTTGGGTTCGAGTCGCGACGCCTGTCCCATCTACTTCGCGACTCGCCCTTGTTAATCATTCACATGCTTCTGCCTCATTTGTGTCGCGACGCGCCCTCGATTCCAGGACCAGATTTTTACTTCTCCCATGGTTATCCCCAAATCTCATTTCATTTTAACACAACAATTTCAACACATCAATTACCATCATATAACACTCCCCAACATCTTAATGCCCAAACTAATATGAGATATCAAAATTTACCTAAACATTAACTTCTAAATCAAACAATCATCATTATTCAAATTTATACTAATCATCAACATACTACTATCATCAAACAATTAAAACTTAAAGCATCAAAGTTTGGGTCAAGCAACCCTACCTTATTTCAATGTCTTTCTCACCAAAGAAATCCCAAATCTTTCTTCTCCCACTTGGTGTTAGATTAGGGAAATGAAATGAACCAACCTTAGAGGTTTGAAAACAAAGAAAGGAATAAAATTTTCTCCCTTATTGTTCTAGGTTACACGTGAGTGAGGGAAAGAAAATGAGAGTTTCTTTTCATTTTCCAAATTTTATTTCTTTGTTTCATTTTCTATACAACTCTAGCATTTTCTAGAATAAAAGATATGAAAATGGGCTTTTATTTCTACTCTATTTTGGGCCCAAATTTGGGCTTGACTTGCTTAATTAATTTCCATATCCCAAGCATTCATTTTCTTTAATTAATTAATTATACCACTATAATTTCGACTAACACTCGGAAAATTCTTTTCTAAGTTGTCCAATTACTTAATTCGATTTGTTCTAAGATTTCGAGTCGTTACAATTTTGGTAATTATAAAATATACAATAATATGTGTATTTACCTTGATTTAATTGGATTAGATCAAAGTAGTAAACAAAGTTGATTAGTTGAATTTATCAAGCGGTTAGACTTTTATTTTGATTTAATTGGATTAAATTAAAGTGGTAGACAAAGTTGATTAGTTGGATTAATCAAGTGGTTAGACTTTTGTCTTGATTTAATTGGATTAAATTAAAGTGATAGACAAAATTGATTAGTACACCTACTATACATATCTAGACAAATTGGATTAAGTCCATCACAAGGTTGATTAAAATTTTTATTAATTAAAAATAAATCAAAGCTTGATTATTTAAGACAAGCTTGTGTAATTTTTAAAAAGTAATTTTCAACCAAAAGAAAATAAATATGAGAGATGTTTTGGAAGTTCTCTATATTTTAACTAAGAGGATTTAATCTTTCATTCAAGCTTGTTAGGTAAGTTTGATATTTTTCTAATAAGCTATGTTTTCATTTGTGTTTGAAATCATTAATGCAACATATAGAGATGTGTTATTTATTTTATGCATAATAACATGACTTAAAAAAATTGAAACATTGTTAGAAATTTGTGTTTAGATGCTTTGTAAGCATAAACATAATATGTTTGTGATTAGGTCAAATTTGTATATGTTGGACATAGAACACAGAATTAGAGTTTAGAACTCTAAATGAAAGCTTGTAGTTATGGCTACCATTCTAGAATCACTTGACCACTTTTGAATGACCTAGAATTGTTCATAGGTTTCTTTTTTATGGGATTCTTGTTTGATTTGTATTTTAAATTAAAATTTATGCATATATTTATTTTGAATAAATTTATATTTTGTAAAAATATTTGATATTTTGAAAATTTTGATTTTGTTCTTTAATATGTGTTGATGTTGGTTTTGATGTTAAAATTGAATTTTAGGTGTTTGAAATTGTTTGGAAAAAATTAGAAGTGTATTGGGTTAAAAAAGCCCTAAGTATCAGCTCTCTAATTCCAAAGAGCTGATACTGCAAGCCAACTAAAAAAAAATCAACTTTATGCATTGCATGCACAGTGCGCAGTGCGTGCGCACAATCTGCGTGTCGCAAGCTGATTTTATTTTAGCTCATTTTTTAGTCTTCGGACTCCGTTTCATCTCCAATTTTTTCCTATATACTCATAGTAGAATATAGTATTCTATTTTATTATTTAAAATACATTCATGTTCTATATCCACAGGTTAGACCCGATTTCACTGCAGAGCACCGATCCGTCCTTAGGGGTTCCGCATCTGCATCAGTATTAGCATGTCATCTACATACAGAAGCAAATAAATCCTCAGCTTATTGCTAAGTTCCTTATAATAAACACAAGCATCATATTTGCTTCTGTTGTATATGATCCTCAACATGAAGTCATCAAACCTCTTATACCATTGTCTTGGTGACTGTTTCAATCCATATTGTGACTTCTTTAACGAGCACACTCCATCTACTAGCTTCTCATCTACAAAGCCCTCAGTTGGTTTATCAGACCATACTTCCTCTGGTGTTTTTACTTGAATAGTTGTTGATGGGCTCATGTTTATAATGTAGCATGCAATAGATAATGCTTCTACCCAAAACTTCTTAAGAAGCTTATGAATTAGCCAGCATACACCTGACTTTCTATAAGAGAGTCTTATTCATCCTTTTAGTTAGACCATTCTATTGAGGTGTCATCCTCACTGTCTTATGCCTGGCAATTCCATTGGCCATGCACAAATCATCAAACTCAGCATTACAATATTCAAGTCCATTATCATTTCTGTGACTTTTTAGCCTTTTGTCAGTTTGATTTCTATAAGTATCTTCCAAGCCTTAAATGACTTAAAACCCTGATCTTTACTCTTCAAAATTAACACCCACAGCTTCCTTGAGAAGTCATATATTATGGTGATGAAGTACTTTGCTCAAATCAATGAGGGAACCCGTGTTGGCCCCCATAAATCTGAGTGAACATAGTCCAAAGTCCCTTTTGTTCTATGTTGTGTTGTTCCAAACTTTACTCTAGTTGATTTTCCAAACACACAATCCTCACATAATTCTAGCGACTCCATTTTCTCTTCTTTGATTAACCCTTGCTTGTAGAGCTCCCTCAGAATTTTTTCACTCATGTGAGCTATCCTAAGATGCCACAGTTTTGCCTTATCTTGACTTGATTGTACTGAGACACTCACATCTCTAACAACTACTTCTCCTTGCTAGATATAAAATCCATTATGTCTTATCTCTTTCATAATAATCTTATAACCCTTTAACACCTTTATGATTCCATTTTCTGCCTTAATAACACTGCCAGACTCATCTACATCCCTAAGGATACCAGATTCATTTTTGTAGTAGTACCAAATAAACAAGTATAACATGATAATTAACAAAATCAAAACAATAATCAAAAGGCTTAGAAAAACCTGGAAAATGATGAAGATAATGAAAACTTGGTCCAAGTCAAGTTGCCTCTGTCCTTAAGAACTTATTAGCCACGCCTCGGTGCTCTACGGATGTCTTATGGCTAACATTCTCCCCGGATTACTTAGATACTTCTTGTAGAATGGACACTTTTTTCACAGGATCGTGAACAAGGAAAAATGGAGGAAACTCTCTCTTGACTCTCTAGACAATGTATGAAATAAAAAAAATTTGGATGCCTTAAAATGAATCCAAGACCATCATTTATATAGACATGGAAGAGTGCCATTAGGGAACCCTTTGGCTTAGGGTGTAACCTTCCTAAGGGTTATACCATTTCCTAAAGCCTAAGAAGGTCTAGAGATGCACCTTTCTAATTTAGAGGACATGTCCCAACATCTTTGTGTTGGACAGTTATGACCCATAGCGTCACTGATTGTAAAAACATAGTGGTTTTGTACAAATTAACTATGTAGTAATGGAAATTGCCTTTTATCATTTCGTAATTAGATTACTTAAATGTGTGAATGATGAAAGTCCTTATGATTAGTTCCTGATTGAGATGATATGAGACAATATCAATCCACGACGGTTTAATCATTAAATATCCCTAGTCGTAGTATTATCGAGACTGGACATCGATAATGCGGAATAGACTAGTATCGCACTTGTGCGTGTTATGGAAGCGTAACAGCATAGTTCTCATATATTTAAATATTGGATACTTATGCAAGTGTGGTAGGAGGTTGTGTTTTACCGATGGTAAGGAAAACAGCTTCGCTCTGGATAGACCCCGCGGAATCCCATTGGTAGTATGACTATGTGTCTATGGGAGTCCGCATCAGGGTAGGTGTATTTGGTCTTAACCTGAGACTTGCATCACTAGTACTTACGACAATCGATACGCTTTAGTTTTGGTTGTGCAGGACTTTAACAGGTTCTGTGTACGCCACTTCTGGGTTTATTGAGAACCGTAGTGTATTGGGTGTGATGTCAAGACGGAAATATCACTTCAATCATATGGAGATGATGGTCACACAGGGATACAGAACTGGATCTCTAAGGGTTGCAACCATCGGGATAATATGACTTGGTCATGATTATCCGATAATAAAGAGACTAGTTGTTAGTGATCCGATATATGCTTCGTACGGGGCAGACATTGTACCAGCCCCAGGCCTTGCATGGGACATCCGATACTGGATCGAAATACGCAATAATACGTATACTACGCCTGTTAAAGATCGTATATTCCATTAAGAATATTTCTGGAGAATTGGGTAGGCATGGCGCTTTGCTAGAAGCCAACCTTGTCTTGTAAATTTGTAATAACGTAGTACTAGGTACGTATGTGTTCGGATAGTCCGACGACCGAATTTACTACCAACATATCCAGGGATCTCTTGGGTCGCTTCCCGAAGATTCACCGATGACGTATGATTCAAGCTAAATTAATCTGGGATTAATTGCGGAGAGACTTTATCTTGGATAAAGTATTATTTGAAGAGAGAGAAAGATTAATTTGGAATTAATCGATAAAATAATATATTTGATATATTAAACGAAATTAGATTTCGACGCGAAATTAAAATTAGATTTTAATTCGGGTAAACGAGTTAATTTAGAATTAATTCGTTAGCGATGTGAATAGTAATTTTGCTAGGCATAATTATTTAATTAAATTCGATTTAATTACGTCGCGACGGAAGTTCGTTAATTCGGAATTAGCGAACCTGAGCCCGGGAGAATTTGTGGGCCCACTCGCATTTTGAATCAAGTGGGGCCCACATGTCACATCAACCATCACATCACATGTCACCTTTAGTTGCTTTTGGTTGATTTGTTTAGGTGAGTTGGTGAAGGTGTGTTATACACTCCAAGTCAAAGCTTTGATGGACTTTTACCAAATCCAAATTTTGGTATATCAATTTAATTTGTTTTTGAAACAAATACACAAGCTTATTCTCTCTCTCATTACCGAAAACTTGGAGCAAGTTTTTCTCTCCCAAATTTCTTCTTCCTTCACCGAAAGTTACAAGGAGAAATAGAAGGATTTTTGTTGCAAAAATTCTCAAAGGGCTAGCACTCTCAAGGGATCATACAAGGTGTTAAGGAAACCAACACAAGAGCTTGGAATCTTGGAAAAGCTTGGAGCTTGATCATCTTCTTCCTTGGACTGCCTTGGCCTAATATTAAAGCTTATTGGAGGAGAAATTTTGTTGATCAACGCATCCATTATCCTCTCAATGTAAGTGTGTTTCCACCACTCTTCTTTGTTATTCATTCATGATTTTATGCTTATTTGATCTTGGGAATAAACCTAGAAACCCAACAATGGTATCAGAGCCAAAATGAGCATGAAATGAATTAGGGTAAAATTTGGGTTAAATCATTTTGAGCGTGATTTGATAAAATTGATTGATTGAGTATGCTTGAATGATGATTTTATGAAGTTGTATATGATCAATTTCTTGAAATATTGATTGGATCAAATTTTAGCCCTCACTTAGGCTTGGCCGAATGTGGTATTACCCTAGGATCTTGGTATTTTTTGTTTCGTATATCATTGGATGACTTGAAACGATTGGGAATGTCGATTTAAAATTCAATCCGATTGAAAAACGAATTCGGACAAAAATCCCTTCCAAAGCCGAGAGCCATTTGGCATGTAATGGACTTGATTTTTTTATTTAAGAATGTTGGACATTAGTTGAACAATTAGATACATAATTAATTGGTTAAATTGTATTTTGGAAATATTAATTTGGGTAATTAATTGATGTATTACACTTAAGTTAATTGAATTATAAAATTGGAATTTTAAAATTTAATTAATAGGCTTGATTTTGAATTGGGCTTGAAAATGTTATATTTGGGCATAATGGGCTTGGTTGGGCCAATTTGGTTTAGGCCAATTGGATTGGATCCAAATTGGGCCTAAATCATTCCATTAAGTCCAAATGTAATAAATGGGCTTTAAAAGTTTAATTGGGCCTTATGGGCTAAAATTATTTTCTTGGCAAATGAGGGTGATTCCTTAATTGGGCTTAGTAATTGGGTTTGACCCATATTGACTAAAGCCCATGCCTTATGAAATCAATTGAAAGCCCATCGGACTTTAATTAAACAAACATTGGATGTTAGTTGGGCTTTGAGACCCGATTAGATTAGATTTGCAATCTAAGTCATTAAAGCGCATTAAAAAGTGTAGATGTTTAATTTGGAAATAATAAATGAATTAGTATTGAATACGACTTAAATTAGATTTAACGAGTAGTTCGATATAATTCAAGAATTCGTACTTTGAGTACTTATTCACAAACGAGTTGGACTCGCGCAAAAATCAAATCGTTGTTTGAACATTGGATGATCACATAATTCAAAGACTAATTAATTGGATTAGATTGGTTGAATTTCATGCTATGAATGAATATATGGATGTGTTGAATGAATAGCGTATATCGGATGGATATTAGAAGGGAAATGGCAATTTTAGAAATTGTTGTAAATTTGGAATTTATAAATTGGACATGCGTGTCCAGCCTTATCTCTCATTATTTCTTTGTATTCTCTTCTCACCTAATTCCCCTCAATGTAATGAGGTTTCTATTATTGTATTATGTAATTGGGTAGAAGTAGAATAGTGCTAGCCGGGGAGAGGAAATGGAGTGATTTGTTCTAGGAACAAGTTGTTAAATATCCATCTGCATATCGTTATTAATTTACTTTCGCGACTTTTTATGTGTTTAGAATGCATGTTTAAGGGTGTATGATGATGAGACCTGAAAAAGATAATAAATTGGTTGCCAATTTACGCGAAAATCCCTCAATTTATATTAAGCGATATTTCCTTCCATTGAGTGATTCTTACTCAAGATCCAAGATTGGCATTGGCTTGTTGGCCAAAGTCAAGGCCTTTGTCATATCGCGGATGTGTTTGAATCATAGAAGTTTTGTTCCATATCAGTGTCTTGTCCAAGTTGTGATTTGTTGGCCAAAGTCAAGATCACTTCTTGTCAATCGACATTGATTACGAAACTTTCCCACGTCAATGGGTCCCACTTAACTGGAATCATTAAGCTTGTTGTGCCAAAGCCAAGGCTTAGTTGATTCAGAGGAAACAGGTTAGGAAATACATTGGATGTATTGGCATATATATTGTATATATTTTTCGGACTTTGAGTCCACCTACCGGATCTAGGAATTGGATGAGATCCAATTAATCTTCGAGATCTACCTAGTTAAATATCATACAACTTGTTGGCCAAAGTCAAGGTTGTGCGTTATTTAACGGGATCCTAGCCCACTAGGAAACTGAGTTTCCCGAGTACTCGACGGAGGGTTAGAGGCTCACCGAAAAATAGTGGGAGGCTAGTATTGAACTTGCAATTTCGTTCGAATACTTAACTTTACGCACTTTCAAATATTTTCGTCAAAATTATTTTATTAGTTGGACTAATATAATGTTATTTTTCTTGTAACAGTTGGACTGTACCCTTCATTGTTAATCGGATAATTAGATTATCGCGATCAAAATGACCGGTAAAGAATAGTGTGCGTGACATTATCATGGGAGTAAATATCTTCAACGGCACTAACTTCTCTGATTGGGAACTCAATCTAAGGATAGTCCTTGGATCTGAGAGGCTTCTATATACTATAGAGAGACCTCTTGAGCCTAAGCCCAGTTCTGATCAGTTGCTCGAGCTAGATCTTTCGAAGACACATAGTGACGACAATGCGACTGCTCGGTCAATTATACTTGCTGCTATGACTCAGCAATTCCATCGACAACCAAGGGATTGGATCCCCATAGCATGTTGGCAAAGTTGCATGATCTACACCAATCTAACCTTAGGTCGCAATGATATGAGTTACAGAAGAAGCTCTTCCGTGCTCGGATGTCAGAGGGTACATCTGTGGAACATCACGTGACACAGATGATTGCCGATATTGAGTAGCTTGGACAAATGGGGATTGTCTTTGAGATAGAGACCTCTATAGATTTGATCTTGCAGTCTCTCCCTGATACATGGAGTGGGTTCATCATGAACTACAACATGATGAACCAAGAGCAGACTCTTGGAGAGCTGATGTCCACGCTGCGTGAGGCCGAGAAGGAGCTCTATAAGGGCAAAAAGTGCGAGGCTCACTTTGCTTCGACATCTCATTCACTGAGGGCTGGGCCCAAGGCGACTGGAGGTGTGAAAAAGAAAAATCATAAGAAGAAGGGCAAGGGTAAGGCGTCAAAGGCTTCTGAGAAGCCGAAGGACAAGTCTCAGGATGTTTGCCTCCAGTGCGGGATCGGGGTCATTGGAAACGTGACGGCCGCGAGTACAAGGCGCTCCAGAAGGAGATAAATGCGGGCAAGGCACTGGCCTCAGGTATGTTTGTTATAGAAATAAACATGACTACTTCTAGTTTTAAAAATTGGATTTTTGATTCTGGTTGTGGTACTCACATTTGTACTGATGTGCAGGATCTGCAGATTAGCAGGAAACTGGCGTCAGGGGAGATTGATCTGCGTGTTGGAAATGGGACATCTGTTGCTGTTTTGGTCGTGGGCACTTTTGTTTTGGAACTGCCCTCGGGGCATGTACTTGAACTTTTGGACTGTTATTATGTACCTAGTTTGACTAGGAATAATATATCTGTATCTATGTTAACCCAATGTGGGTATACTTTTGTATTTCGAAACACTGGGTGTTTTATGTATAAAAATGATATAGAAATTTGCACTGCTGTTGTAAATAATGGTCTTTATATTTTGAATATAAATCAATCTCAACCAAATTCTGTAACAAACAAAAGACTTAAAGTAAGTCATAAAGATGAAACTTATATGTGGCATTGTCGTCTGGGACACATAAACAAGACTCGCATATCCATACTTTCGAAGAGTGGGTACTTGGACGGATTTGATCCAAATTCGTATGACGTCTGCGAATCTTGCTTATTAGGCAAAATGCCTAAGTCACCTTTTAGCGGTAAATGTGTAGGAACCACCGAACTGTTAGCCCTTGTTCATAGTGACGTTTGTGGGCCCATGTCTAGCCAGGCTAGAGGTGGATATGAATACTTCGTAACATTTACGGATGATGCATCGCGTTATGGTTATGTGTATCTTATGAGACACAAGTCGGAAACTTTTGAGAAATTCAAAGAGTTTCGACACGAAGTTGAAAAACAGACCGGCAAGAGTATTAAGACATTACGGTCGGACCGTGGTGGCGAATACTTGAGCAATGAGTTTCTTGATTACTTGAAAGAATATGGTATTCTTTCACAGTGGACTCCTCCTAGAACACCGCAATTAAACGGTGTGTCCGAACGGAGAAACCGAACTTTGTTAGACAGGGTGAGGTCTATGATAAGTCGCACTGAGCTACCTATTTCCATCTGAGAATATGCATTAAACAGTGCAATACTTATTTTGAATAAGGTTCCGTCAAAGTCTGTTCAATAGACTCCGTATGAGATATGGACAGGAAAGAAACTGGGTTTCTCATTCCTGAAGATTTGGGGATGCTGGGCATATGTCAAACGTTTGGAAGGTACCAAACTTGAACCCAAATCGGATAAATGCCTATTCATAGGATATCCTAGGGAAACCAAAGGATATTACTTCTATCACCCACAAGAGAACAAAGTATTTGTTGCTCTACATGCGGTTTTCCTTGAGAAGGAATTCCTAAATACAGTGGTTAGTGGGTGGAAAGTAGAACTCGATGAAAATCGGAGTGATACTGTTCCTGGCATTGAATCCTCAACGGAACATGAACAGTTCATCAGGGATGAAGCTGTACCATAATCTTCGATTACACAAGGACCGCGTAGGTCGGAGAGAGTCAGGAAACAACCTGAGAGGTATGGGTTTCTGATCTCACCTCATGTAGATATTAATCTCATTAAGGATAACGAACCGGCTACGTATGAGGAAGCGATACAAGATATCAATTCCGCTTTATGGCAAGAAGCCATGAAGTCCGAAATGGATTACATGTCCACCAACCAAGTTTGGACACTGGTTGATGCATCAGAAGGCGTAAAGCCTATTGGATGCAAATGAGTCTTCAAGAAGAAGACCAACATGGATGGCAACGAACAAACGTACAAAGCTAGGCTTGTAGCGAAGGGGTATCGTCAACGACATATTGTCGATTACGATGAAACTTTCTCACTCATTGCCATGATTAAATCCATTCGGATGATGCTTGCGATAGCTGCATATTTCGATTATGCGATATGGTAGATGGACGTCAAAACCGCTTTCCTTAACGGAAACCTTTAGGAGGATGTTTATATGCAACAGCCTGACGGTTTTGTCGTGCCGCGACTTGCAAACAAGGTTTTTAAGTTAAATCGATCCATTTATGGATTGAAGCAAGTATCGCGTTCTTGGAACCAACGCTTTGATGAGATCATAAAAGAATATGATTTCGTTCAAAGTGAAGATGATCCTTGTGTATATAAGAAGGTTAGTGGGAGAGCACTGACATTCATTGTCCTTTACGTTGATGATGTATTGCTTATAGGCAATGACATTCCCATGTTAACGTCGGTGAAAGCTTGGCTTTCATTGAAATTCTCCATGAAAGATCTGGGAGAAGCAGCCTTTATTCTAGGAATAAAGATCTATCGGGATAGATCTAGATTACCTACATTGACAAAGTGTTGAAGAGATTCAATATGGATCGGTCCAAGAGGTGACTGTTGCCAATGTCACATGGCGTCACTCTATCTAAGGACATGTGTCCTAAAACACAAGATGAGAGAGATAGCATGAGTCGGATACCGTTCGCTTCGACAGTCGGATCGATCATGTATGCCATGATATGTACGCGACCTGATGTCTCCTATGCTTTGAGCATGTGTAGTCGCTATCAGGCTGATCCAGGTGAAGGTCACTGGATGGCCGTTAAGAATATCCTTAAGTATCTTAGACGAACTAAGGATGCTTTCTTAATCTATGGAGATAGAGAACTTAAGGTAACTGGGTATACCGATGCAAGATTCAAAACCGACAAAGACGACTGTAAGTCGCAATCCGGGTACATAAAATATACTATAGAACAATATTATTCCTGTATGAAAATTAGTAAAACACAGTCTCTGGATTAATCATAAATCAAAAGATAATAGAGAACAATAAAATATCAATTGTATTAAACATTAAAGATCTCTCAAGAATCAAAAACATAAATATAAGAATATAAATACAAAAATTCATCCATAGCTTTGCCTAGGAGATTAGTTCTCCATAAAGGAAAGAAATATAGCCTACAACAGATGAAGAAACATGTTCAGCTCGGGGTAGGACTTTTGAGTTTGCAGCTTCCCAATCTTTAGAACTCTTTTTTGTGTCTTTTCTTCTTTTCTTAGGGTTTTGGACGAGCTTGGGTATTTATAGGGAAATCCCAGAGTCCTTATGCATGTAGAACACTGAAAACTGAAGATTTTGAAAGTCCTTCGCAGTGCCAGAAAGTGGCGTTGCGGCGCCCAACTCACGAGATTTATGTATAGAGTTTGCTGAAGGGACGTCGCGATGCCAGAAAGTGGCGTCGTGGCGCCAGGAATTATTTCTATATGCTATTTTCTGCATTTTCCACTCTTCCCGCATGCTTCTGATGCATCTGTAAGCTCCCGATTCCTATAATAATAAAGGAAAATTACTAAATTAGCTTTAATACCAAACACTTTCTAAGTTAATGTAATGATAAAAATTATACAATAAAATATGAGATATAAGACTAAATACGTAGCAATAAACCCAAATAAGTGATGTTCAAAGTACATTTTTGTGCACTTATCACAACCCCTAACCAGCTTATTGCTAGTCCCTAGCAATTCAAGCACAAAAAGAAAATACAAGCTAGACTAAATTAATAAATAAGAATAAGTAAAAACTATCTAAGCCACTTTCGTATGGATCACGATTGTATTTAGCGTATGCAACAAGCCTTTAAACCCCTAGGAATCCCTAGTGGACGAGTTATAGCCTCATGAGTGCTTGCAGCGACGACACCCACAAACGTCATTCATACACAAGCAATCATGTAAAAATATAAAAAATAATAAAATAAAATAAAATAGTCCCGGTAGTTACGCATAATATTGTCCTCATAGAATGCCTACAAATGAAATCACAGAACCTTCAAAGTACTCAATGTAACTAAAATCCAAATTCTTGAGTAAATGATCTAAGCCAGACTCATATTGTGTATGTGTAAAGGTTTGGTCACAGCTCGACTCTTAAGTAAGCCAACTCAATAATTTCATCTGAAAAATTTAGATCTGATAGGTCAAACCAACCTAGATATCTCAAAAGTACTCTGTAATTTCCTTTCTTTGCTCCGTATGGCATGATTTTTTTCTTCTATTTCATTTTCCATCTTTTTTCAACACACCTATCTTTTAAGGTAGCATTTCTCCTTATGGTGGTCCTAACACTCGTCCATGGGTAGCTTCACGCTTATCGATTATAGGTGGTTTAAATTTTTTTCTTTCTTTTCAAAATTTCTTTTTCAATCAATTTTTTTCATTTTTTTAACCATACCATACATCATAACACTAGAAAATCAAGATAGACATATAAACAAACGGTCATTCATTAGCAAATAATTTTTTTAACTAGTCACTTTATCAACTACTAAAGTTCTTACTGCTAAAAACCTATTGTGAAGTCCTTACGAGTCTAACTTAGATCACCTACTTAAGGCATCAGATAAAAATCAATTGGGAACTTATTATTTTTAAGATTTCATCTAAAGCAAACAAAATTTCATCATTTGGACTTATGTTTTACTATCTAGGGCTAAAACCAAAAAACAAAAAACATTTTTTCAATGGCAAGAACTATCACTACATGCACACACACCCAAACTGAAAACTTTCATTGTCCTCAATGTAAGATAAACATAAAGAAACAAGAGTGTGGAACGACATTACCGTGCATGGAGTTGAGCAGGCTCCCACTGGTAAGACTTTGGTTGCGTGGGCTGTGTGGGTTGCGCTAACACCTGGATAAATACTCATACAAATAATAAACAATCAATTAGCACACAATAAAGTAATACTAAAGTAAAGAAAAAAATAAACAAATGCAAGGGTTGCCTCCCCGCTAGCACTAAGTTTAACTTCTTCAGCCATACGCAATCACCCAAATGGTCATGATGGCTTCCACTTCCATTAGTGATTGAAACATGAAAAAGAATTTTTGGTTGGCTGTGGCAGTTTATCTATATATCCCCCAGGGTCTACTGATGGTTGAAATTTTAGGCTGCACTTATGGGAAAATTGGCTCGACCTCCTTTTTAACTTTCAAGGGTCATCTTCAAGTGAGCACTGGCTCTTTTTTTCCTCTTTTTATGGTTCTTTGGGATCAGTTCTAGTTCTGGTTGTGGAGGTTCTTCTTTGCTTAGTTGTACTATGGTCATTGGTCTCTTAATTGTGGAAGGCTTTGGTTTCACTCTTTCTTCTGGTAGAGGCTCAAATCGTGGCTGCCACACTCTTATTCTATAATCCTGAAAAATAGAAAAGCCAATAGAAATATCAGGAATTATAGTAGATTCAAGGGTATCTAAAATTGTAGAATTAAGAAGAATGTGTTCAAGAGGGTTAGAGTCATGTTGTATTTGTGCTATTTCTGGCACGATTGTGTCTATCATGTATGTATGATGACACTCGTCATCATTTTATGATTGTTTCCCAATGTGAAAATATTCATTTCCATGTCATGTTCCCAAATGATAACTTCATGAGACCATCCCTGCAATTAATAAGGGCATTAACTGTAGCAAGAAAAGGTCTACATAAGATGAGAGGAATACTAAGGAGCAGTGTAGCCTCTAGGTTATGGTGTTTGAGTGGGCTGTTGAGACTTATGTTTCCAACTGAAATTTGGGTGGTTTCTCCAACCAGGATTATAAGTATCTGAGTACGGTGTATAAGGTTTCTTGTACATCCTTACGATATTATATTGTTCCTCATATATTTCCCTCATCTCACCATATAAAAGACACTCTTGGGCTAGATGGTCAATCCATTTACAGACAAAACATGCCCCTATGGGTTTTAATTGGGCTACGTCATGCACAATGTTTCCATCATTGGCTTTTAAAGCTCATATTTCTCTAGTTAATAGATCAACTTGTGCTTTAAGACTATCATCTTCCCTAAAGTGGTGTATGCCTCCGCTAGAAGGAGTGGAGCATGTCCTATCGGTGTTATCCATGGTATTAGGTCTAGTCCAAGTGTGAGATTTTTCAGCTAAGTCATTTAAATACTATATTGTTTCATCAGGGTCCTTCTATAAAAATTCAACATTGCACATCATCTCAACAAATTGGCGCTCTCTAAGGTTAGGCCATCATAAAAGTAACTCACTATGTGCCAACTCTCATACCCATGGTGAGGACACATAGCTAACAAATTTTTGAACCTCTCCCAAGTTTGATAAAAGGGTCTCACTGTCTTTCTGGGAGAAAGTGGAGATCTGTCTTTTCAAGGCATTAGTTTTATGGTGTGGGAAGTATTTAGTAAAGAATGCTTGTGTCATTTCACCATTGATCCTATGGAACAAGGTCTCAAGGAATACACCAGCTTTTAGCTTTATCCTTAAGGGCAAACGAGAAGAACTTACTTCTAACTGCGTCTATAGTCCCAATTCGGTCATGAAAAGTTGATACAACCTCTTCAAACTCCCTAATATGTACATAAGGGTTCTCATTCTCCAAACCATGAAAGGTAGGGAGAAATTGTATCATTCCAGGCTTAAAGTCTATATGTGGTGCATTAGGGGGAAACATTATACATGATGGTGTAGTTGTGCGAGTGGGATGGAGGTACTCCTGAAGAGTCCTAATGGGGTGCTCTTCGTGATCACTCATGTTGTGTATGCTAGATCTAGGTGGTGTAGCAAAAAGGTTTTCAAATAGGCTCTCTGAATCTGAGTCATCCTCTCTAATTCTAGCAAATCTACCAAAACGATCCATAGGTCTAGGCATGCACACAATCACAAATAAAATAAGGAACAAAATTAAAATGAATAAAACTAAAAACCAAAATTTAAACTAAAACTAAAACTGAAATAAAATGAATAAAAGGCAAAAAGGGAACGAAGTTACCATTTTTCGATTGATTAAGCAAACCTGCTCCTTTTGATTGTAAACCGTCACTCCGGCAACGACACCAAAATTTAATTACACCCAAAAAGTACTTGCGGTTATCGCAGTATAGCTGTGGTGTCGATTCCTCGGAGAGATGGTTACGAAGGAACTTAATCACTTAATACGAACGTTAACAACAACTAAATTAAAGAACAAGATTTAATTGGAATATTAAAGTAACAATTATGAAAAGAGTTTTAGGTTTATCAATGGAAGAAGGACAGTAAAGCGTCAAGAATCCTTCTTGTAACACCTATATTCAGTAGTTGATTCCTTTCATTACTCAATTGAGGGTTTCACTTCCCAAACCAACAATCGAAAAATAATTCAGTTAAAACATATTAAACTCTGAGATAATTGATAAATTACTTTCTCTATATTAACAGCACACTATGTTATCATTATGACCTATCTAACGTCGACGATATACCTAAAGGAAATACTGCAGCAAAAGATTAACTCATAAAACAATGATACCAGTTACAACTGGGTTTCCCAATCACAAATAGAAAAAACAAGACTCTATTATCTTTTTCTATATGAAAATTAGTAAAACACGGTCTCTGGATTAATCATAAATCAAAAGATAATAGAGAACAACAAAATATCAATTGTATTAAATATTAAAGATCTCTCAGGAATCAAAAACATAAATATAAGAATTTAAATACAAGAATTCATCCTTAGTTTTGCCTAGGAGATTAGTTCTCCATAAAGGAAAGAAACATAGCCTACAACAGATGAAGAAACAAGTTCAGCTCGGTGCAGGACTTTTGAGTTTACAGCTTCCCAATCTTTAGAACTCTTTTTTATGTCTTTTCTTCCTTTCTTAGGGTTTTGGACAATCTTGGGTATTTATAGGGAAGTCCCGAAGTCCTTATACGTGTAGAACACTGAAAATTGAAGATTCTAGAACTCTGCCGCAGCGCCAGAAAGTGGCATTACGGTGCCCAAATCATCGAATTTCTGTATAGAGTTTGCTGAAGGGGCGCCATGATGCCGGAAAGTGCTGCATAATTTTTGGATGTTGTTTTCTGCATTTTCCGCTCTTCCCGCGTGCTTCCGATGCGTCCGTAAGCTCCCGAGTCCTACAATAATAAAGGAAAATTACTAAATTAGCTTAAATATCGAACACTTTCTAAATTAATGTAATGATAAAAATTAGACAATAAAATATGAGATATAAGACTAAATACGTAGCAATAAACCCGAATAAGTGATGTTCAAAGTACTCTTTTGTGCACTTATCAATGGACATGTCTCTCCTACGTATACACTATATATTAGAGAATTTACAACAATCCCCCATGATTCTCTAATATTAATGCAGACACTTAAAAGAGTTTCCGTGAAATAAAACTGCGTCGAAATATGTAGATTTCGCCTTGAACCTTTCCTAGTGAATGACAATCGGATTTACTTGGCAAAACAGTGAACAATAGTCTTGAACTGTTCTACTGTTGGTGTAAACCAAGACAATTGCTAAAACACAAATTTACTTTGACCATTTCCCGTTCTACGGTTATGTTCATTTCGGCCATGAACATGTCTTGGATTCATCAAGTATTTTAGGGAATTCAGCCTTCAAAACTCCCATGGAAGCGGTCTCACTTTTTACTTGAAATAGGTAATCTACTATAGAGAGGTAATATGCCTTAACCCCCATTAGGACTCTTCTCCTAATATAGTTATAATTAAAAGCCTTAGCATATTCTAACCTTGACAGACAGCACTCTGCGTCATTACAAGAATGGGAAAGAGTATAAAACTCACAAAGTTTCAGTTGTCCCTTTTGAACCTAGATCTTGGGTTCTCCAGTCAGTTAGGTTGGGTTTCCACAGTGACAATTCATAATTTATAGGCTTCAAGCCCATTCCCATTGATGACTTCTCAACTTTCTCTCTAGGTAAACCTTTAGTGAGTGGATACGCTAGGTTTTCCTTTGATTTGACATAATCTATCGAAATTATGCCATTTGAGAGCAGTTGTGGTATGGTATTATGCCTGCTACGTATGTGTCTAGACTTACCATTATACATTGTATTTTGGGCTCTCCCAAAATCCGATTGATTATCACAATGTATGCTTATCGCTGGCACTGGTTTGGGCCAATTTGGAATATCCTCTAGGAAGTTTCGAAGCCATTCTGCTTCTTCCGCTGTTTTGTCTAATGCTATGAACTCTGATTCCAAAGTAGACCGGGCAATACATGTTTGCCTCGAGAATTTCTATGACATGGTTACACCATCAAGTGTGAAAATAAATCCACTCGTAGATTCGGAATCCATTATATCAGATATTCAGTTAGCATCGTTGTATCCCTCTAGTACAGTAAGATATCTCGTATAATGCAGACCATATTTTGAATTTTCTCTTAGATACCTCAAAACTCTTACCATGACTTTCCAGTGGTTATGTCCTGGATTGCTCGTATATCTACTAAGCTTATTTACAGCTTGAGCGATATCAGGTCGTGTGCAATTTATGAGATACATCAGACTTCCGATGATTCTCGAATACTCTAACTGTGATACACTTGAGCCAGTATTCTTTAATAAATGAAGAGTTAGGTCTACAGGAGTTCTAGTCACATTTATATCTCCTTTATTATATTTCTCAAGTATCTTCTGAACATAATGAGTCTGAGATAATATATACCCCTCTAATGTTCTGGAAATCTTAATTCCTAAGATCACATCAGCTACTCCTAAATCTTTCTTATCAAATTTGATGGTCAATACTTTCTTAGTAGATTGAATCATCACATGATTACTACCAATTATCGGCATATCATCTACGTAGAGACACACAATGACATAGTCTTTTTGAGTTGATTTGGTGTATACACACTTATCACACTAATTGATTTTGAACCTACTTGACAACATCTCTTTGTCAAATTTTTCATGCCATTGTTTAGGTACTTGTTTTAATCCGTATAAGGATTTTACAAGTTTTCACACCTTTTGTTATTGTCCAGAAATATTGAAACCTTCTGGTTGTTTCATGTAAATCTCTTCAACTAGTTCACCATTTAAAAATGTAATCTTCACATCCATTTGATATATTTCAAGACCAAATATAGCTGTTATAGCTATGAGTATTCTTATTGATGTAATACCAGTCACTAGTGAATAGGTATCAAAGTAATCAAGGCATTCATTTTATCTATAACCTTGTATGACAAGTCTTGCCTTGTACTTATCTATTGATCCATCCGGTTTCATCTTCCATTAGAATATCCATTTGTAGCCCAGTGGCTTACAACCTGGAGGAAGATCAACCAACTCCCCGGTATGGTTTTGTAGGATAGAATCAATCTCACTATTGATAGCCTCTTTCCACAAAGGTGCCTCCATCGAAGACATTGCTTCTTTATAACTTTGAGGCTCATTTTCTAACAAGTATGTCAGAAAATCAGGTCCAAATGAGTTAGACGTTCTAGCTCTTTTTCTACGTCTAGGTGTTGGGGTTTTATCAGGGTGGTGCAGCGGAAGAAGCGCGGTTTGGGCGAAATCGTAGTTTAAAATTTTTAAACTTACGAATAAATTATTCAATATCTAATATTAATAATTCATTCATATTTCACCTAAACATATTTATTCGATATCGTATAACGATATAAATAATATAGAAACTCCGCGAAACTTTTGCGAAAATGTTTTTCCGTAAAATAGCATAAAACGTGTTTTCGGCCGAACCGACCGACCAATGCACATGGGGACTACCCAGGTCAGCCCCAAAAACATTTGGACAGTTCGTGGGCTACCCGAAAGTGACCAGTTCACTGTTTGGGCAGTCGTTATCCGGTAACGCCATTTTTCGTCGTTTTCGCGTATTTTCACTCCGAATCAATTTCCGAATTACTTTTCTTGGGCAATTGAAATAAACTTATTTAATTTAATTACTCAATACATAAAATTTGAAATTTTAAACCAAGAAATCAAATTTCTTATAATTCCTGAATTGACCCCATAACTTTGCATTTTGATCATTTTGGTCCTCAAATTGTCAAATACATATTTAAGTGATTCCAAATCAATCCCAAAATGATTTATAGTTGTCTAATATAAGAAAATATAAATTACAACATAAAATCCAAATTTTTGTCAAATTACCGAGAAGCCCCAGAATTTTCCAGGTTTTGCATTTTAGTCCTTTCTTGTTCAAAACAAGTCAAGATCAAATCCAATCAATCTCAAAATTAATATACATCATAATACACCACATATATGAAAAGCCCCAAATTTGGAAAGGATTATGAACCATGATTTTACAATTTCTTCAAATTGACAAAATACACAAAATTAAACAAATTCAATACTTTAATGCAATCTTTACCACACCAAACAAGTCTCACCATCATGAAAAAACTCAAGAATAATTCTAGGTCATAAATGAGTGGCCTTAAAACTCTAGAATGGCAACATGATTACTAATTAATCAAAAGAATGCTTAATAACCATTTATAAGCATGCTTAGTTCATACACACATGCAACATCTTTCCAACAAGTTTCCAATCAATTAATTTACATAATTAAAGAGTATAGAAAATTCTAAGCAACACATGTTGAAGCTTAGAAGCATGGAAATAATTTTCAAGTAGAAGGAAATGAGAAAATACTTATAAAAACACATTTTTCCTTAAGCTTTTCTTTTCTCCTTCAAGGTTTTCTCTCAAACTTTACTTTAAAATCTATTGTAACTTGTGTTATGTTCTTACAAATGGAAAAACAAAACCCTTTTGTTAAATCCCTTTTGGCCGAAACTTAGAAGAAAAATATCATGATATTCTTAATTTTTGTTTCAAAACAGTAAATGGTAAAATGCTTTATTAGTTTATTTGTTTCAAATGATAACCTTTATCAAAAAGTAAACTTAACAAGTGAACCAATAGAATCTTGCCATTTCCTAATCATAATCATAGCAAAAGATATTTATTTTTTAATTAATTTAATATTTAACAATTAAATAATTAAATAATTAAATACAAATATCTTAAATATATGTATTATATTTACATTAAATATCTCAAATACATATATTAATGATATATGTCAATATCATAATTTGACAATTAATTAATATGTATTTAATAATATCAAATATTAAATACAAATACACATTAATTAGGAAATTATCATTAGGTCCATTCGCATGTATTTTTTGTTTAACGGTTAAACAATTTATAAATAATCTCCATTATTCATAAAAGTTGCCCTAGTGCTCTACGAGTATATTTCATTAATGAGACTCTCTAGATTCAGGTATATCCGTCATGAAATCCAATTTCGTGTCCATAATTCACCCACCTGTAAATTATGACGACCGCAGATAAACTCGCTAAATCATACAGGTTGAGGTCATTGCATACGTATAATCCCTCTGTCACATGTATCTGGATTATCCCATAGATATATATATATATAAACATCAAATCTATATAGGTATAATCCTGTCAACGTATCTATTAGCAATCTTCTAAATAAACTCGGAACTTACTTCCAAAGTATACCACGGCCATGGATTTAATAGATTGCTAATCATATAATGAATACTTATGCCCTGTACACAGGACTGACGGATCCTATCTTGATACACACATGATATCATGAGCATGAGTCCACACCAAACGAACAGGTGGAGGTCTGATCTTAATAGATCGGTGACGTGACTGCCATCTAAGTGTGGAGGATAACTCATATATCCACAGTGATATCTCAAGTCAAAGAATCATTATGCTACTCAACCCGAGAAGATTTATATTGACGTTGGTGTACCATCTATTAGGTAATCTTCGATGAGTCGTTCAGTGTTTATCAAATAAACACCTACACGTCTATAGGAGTCTCCCGAGACTCATGGTTCATTGGGATAAACCATCAGACCAAGTCTGATATACGATATGTACTGGTCTCAGTGGATTTTACTAACCGATCTGTGCTAGTAAATCTTGACCAGGAACTTAATTTGATAATATATTTCTAGTAGTGACACTTCCCAATGTCAATTACAAGCTACGTTGTAATTGTGCACTACATTATATATTATCGGGTCTTTGTCTAATATTTATATATCACTAAACATGATTTAGTTTCAATCTAATGAATTAGATCGAATATATATAATAAAAACAAGTGGTGCAACCATAAATAAGTAATATTATGGAAAACTGTATTGCTCATATTCATGAATCGGACATAAATATGATCCAGATTGGCGCTCCGAGCACCAACCCTAACACTAGGTTCATTTTCCTCAATATTTTCATGTTGATCTGATTCTTGGTTAACTTGATCGCTGTCTTTAACAGTATCAATAGTTCTTTGTTTTTCCTTACAAGGAAATATCACTTCAAAGAATGTCGCATTCCTTGACTCAATTATCATATTTGGATTGATATAAGGAATTTCAGACTTATGTACCAAGAATCGATACACACTACTATTGTGAGCATATCCAATGAATATACAATCAACAGTCTTGGGTCATATTCTAACCTTCTTAGGTTTAGGAACCATCACTTTGGCAAGACATCCCCACACTTTTAGATATTTGTAGGAAGGTACGTGACCTTTCCACAATTTATATGGTGTCTTGTCCAATCTTCTGTGAGGTAGCTTGTTCAGAACGTAGTTGGAAGCAAGCCTTCCCCGCATAAGTTCTAGGGCAAACCAGAGCTTGTCAACATGGCATTCATCATTTCCTTCAACGTTCGATTTTTGGGTTTAGTAATCCCGTTTTGTTGAGGAGAATAAGGAGAAATAGTTTGGTGAATAATTCCATGATTGGAACAATATTCACCAAATGGTGACACATATTCACCTCTTCTATCACTCCTGATTCTTTTTATTTTCTTGTCAAGTTGATTTTCAACTTCGTTCTTATAGTGTATAAAGCTCTCAATAGCTTCATATTTGCTCCTCAGAAAATACACATAATAGAACCTTGTGCTATCATCGATAAAAGTGACAAAGTACTTTTTACCGCCTCTTGTTTGCACAATATTTATATCACACACATCGGAGTGTACAAGTTCTAAGGGTTCAGAACTTCGTTCTATGGAATGAAATGATGCTGTGTCTATTTTTGCTTCAACACATGCCTCACATTTATATTGGTTATCAATTGTGAATTTAGGTATAAGGTCCATCTTAATTATTTACATATTGTATCATAATTAACATGTCACAACCTCTCATGTCATATATTTTGTGACTCAATAATATAAGCGGAAGATGTAGCTTTATTATTAGCATTGTGTCGATTGACAGTTATTACATTGAACTTGAAAAGGCCCTCAGTGAGGTATCATTTTCCTACATAGACATCATTCTTGGTCAGTACAAACTTATCAGAAACAAATACAAGCTTGAAACCATTTTTACTAAGGAGTGAACCCGAAACCAAGTTCTTTCGAATATCAGGAACATGCGAAATATTTTTCAATATAAGCTATTTTCCAAATGTCATCTTCTGAACCAATATGCCTTGTCCAACCACTCTAGAGGTAGAAGAGTTTCCCATTTTCAGATGATCGCCACCATCGACCTTCTGATACGAGGAAAACATCTTGCTATCAGCATAGATATGACGAGTAGCCCCAGTGTCTACCCATCATTCTCTCGGATTCCCAACTAAGTTGGCTTCTGTTACCACTACTGAGAGGTTTATCTCTGAAATCTCATCAGTTAGTTGCTCATCCTCAGTGACATGGGCTTCATTTTTCTTTTTCTTGCTTTTGTCCTGAGACTTCTTGTTTCTGCAGTCCTTTATCATGTGACCGTTTTTTCACAGATGTAGCACTGCCCCTTAAACTTCTTGTTTGCTTGGGAAGTATCAGCTCCACCATTCTTTCTATTTTTGCTACCATTTCCACCCTTGATGATGTTGGTCTTAGACTACATAGTCTTGTAGCTGGCCTTCTTGGACTTCTTGTTGTCCTCTTCAATCCTCAATCGAACTACAAGGTCTTCAAGACTCATATGTTTCCTTTTGTGTTTCAGATAGCTCCTGAAGTCCTTCATGATGGAGAGAACTTTTCAATGATTGTGGCAACTTGAAACATCTCACAGAGTTTCATTCCCTCATCCAATATTTCATGAATGATTAACTGAATATGACCCAACTGAGACATCACCGTCCTTGTATCTACCATCTTGTAGTCCAAGAACCTACCCACGACAAATTTCTTATGTCCGGCATCCTCGGTTTGGTATTTCTTCTCGTGAGATTCCCAGAGAATTTTCACAGAAGTCATGCCTTGGTACACATTGTACAAGGTATTGTCAAGTCCTCCCAAGAGATAGTTCCTACACAAGAAGTCGTCTGACGATCATGTCTCTTCTTACAGTTGCTTGGCTGTTTCCGTTTCTCCCTCCATAAGACCCGGAGGATCTTTGAGGTACTTAGCCAACTGCAATGTTTCCAGATAGAACAACATTTTGCTCTCCCATTGTTTAAAGTTTTCTCCACCAAACTTTTTCGGTTTCTCCCCATGAGCGACCGGTACTATGATATTTCTACTAGCCATGTGTAACTGGAAAAACCAACAGTAATCAATAAGTCTACAAAAGATAAATTACACAATGATCAAATATATGATCTTGTTTAAGTGATATACTAAGAATCCACTCATTGTTATATTGAATGGTAGTACCAAATAACACAAGTCCTTGAATTTACGACTAAGGTTTCTTATGATAAATGAATAAATGAAAATTCCCAGAGGACGAGGGGGGTCCGGAGTAACCACTTAAATCTCTGCCCACTTAGGCTCTTATCGCCTTATTTACATAATGTCTTTTAATCACTTTCTCAATAGAATATCTTAGACGTTCAAACTTAGTATTACACTTCAATTTACAATACAATAATAAATATGTGTAGATTTGTATGTGTATATGTATAAGTCAATCAAGCTTGGACGGAATTACTTGTGTAAAGTTACACTTTTAATTCTCAGCCAAGTGTGCAACACACAATTAATTTTCAACTTCATCACTATGTGTATGCTTGTGATAATTGAACACCATAATATTAACTTAAACCTATACTACCAAGTTTATAATAATACAATATATGATTTTACTAAGTTAACATTATTGCATATATGTCATGGTAACATAAATTAATCTAAGTCTATGTTATTATTTTTTAATCTAAAATAATTCCATAATTAATTTTGTTAGTGTCACATTCGTTAATTCGTTCGAACGAAACTTTCCAGTAGGTCACGTTCGTGTAGCATTCGTAAACGCGTTCAAACGAAGTTGTCCATAGAGTTCACATTCGTGTTGCATTCGTAAATGCGTTCGAACGAAGTTTTCCAGAGAGTTCACGTTCGTGTAGCGTTTGTAAACGCGTTCGAACATTCTTTTGCAGAAGACTGGCATTCAAGATGAGTTTGAAGACGCGTTCGAACGAAACTGTGAAAATTAGAATTTTTACCTACTCGTCTGTCGGGCGTTCGAACGCCCATACTTATTTTTCATGCACATAAAATATTTTCCAGAAAATTGATAATTAAACCATGTAAAATTTATCTAACAACATTTAAAATATGATAAGTTCTTAAGATTGTAGTAGTACCAAATAAACAAGTATAACATGCAAATTATCAAAATCAAAAAAAAAAAAATCAAAAGTCCTAGAAAAACCTGGAAAATGATGAAGATAATGAAAACCTGGTCCAAGTCGAGTTGCCTCTGTCCTTAAGAACATATTAGCCCCGTCTCGGTACTCTACAGATGTCTTGTGGCTAACATTCTCCCAGGATTACTTGGATACTTCTTGTAGAATGGACACTCCTTTCACAAGATCTTGAACAATGAAAAATGAAGGAAACTCTTTCTTGACTCTCTAGACAATGTATGAAATAAGAATACTTTTGGATGCCTTAAAATGAATCCAAGACCCCCCTTTATATAGACATGGAAGGATGCCATTAGGACACCCATTGGCTTAGGGTATAACCCTCCTAAGGGTTGTACCATTTTCTAAAGCCTAAGAAGGTCTAGAGATGTACCTTTCTAATTTAGAGGACATGTCCCTACCTTTCCCATAAGTCAATACTTAAAGGGACATGTCTCTCATACTTATACACTATATATTATAGAATTTACAAAACTTTTCAGATGAGGTACATATTGACATCCTTTAATTCCCTTACAATTGCATCATGCATCTTTATCTTAACAGATCCAATACCAGAAACTTTACATACTTGGTTATTTTCCATCAAGACCTTACCTTCATCAATGCATTTATAAGTACTAAACAGTTCCATATTAGGACACATGTGAATGGTTTAAGAAGTCTATGATATTTTGGTTATTGTTTTGTTAGTCGTGTTGAGCACATGGTTTGTATATATATTAAGTAAATATTTTGATTGATGATGATGTTAATGATGTTGTAGGCACTGAGCCCTTGAGTGTTGATAGATGATATGGGCACGGAGCCCTTAGGTGGTGATTTTGATTTGTTGGTGTGGACCTAAGGTCCATTCTGATATATGATGTTCATTTTAGGTTCGTTTTGGTGCTGGACTGAGATCCATGTTGTCCAGTTTTAGAATACATCATGTCGAATTTTCGGTAAATTCAGAGGTTTATGGAGATGGGTCAATCCGGTCTCCTGCCGATAGCATCCTGCCTCTGGCGGGGTATTACAAAAGTGTAGGAACTGTCGAAATTCAAATCAGAGGAGCTACTGTTCAAATATATTTCACTATTCACCAATGTTCTTCTCTTGTTTTTCTTTAAATCGAGCACCCATCGGAAAATCGACTCCACAGCCTTATAGTACTCTCCAAGGACTTTGATTTGGTGGTTAGCTCAACACGTGAATCGAAATGATGAGCCAGGATCGAAAAAAATAAGTTGCATATTTCTCTCTCTTTTTCTGTTATTTCCGGTATTCTGGGGGCTGCCGTCGGCCACCACTCTGAGCAGGGTGGCCAAGCATTGCTGTTGGACAATTATGACCCATAGCATCACTATTTGTAAAAGACATGGTGTTTTTGTACAAATTAACAATGTGACAAAGGAAATTGTTATTTTATCATTTTGTAATTGGATTACTTGGATATATAAATGATAAAAGTCCTTATGATTAGTTCCGGATTAATAAGATATGAGACAGTATTAATCCACGAACGGTTTAATCATTAAATATCCATAGTCGTAGTATTATCGAAACTGGACATCGATAATGCAGAATAGACTAGTATTACACATCTACACGTTATGGAAGCTTAACGGCATAGTTCTCATATATTTAAGTATTGGATATTTATGCAAGTATGATAAGAGGTTCTGTTAGCCGTTGGACCGGGAACAGCTTCGCTCTGGATAGACCCATCGGAGTCTCATTGGTAGTATGACTATGTGTCTATGGGAATCCGAATCAGGGTAGGTGTATGTGGTCTTAACCTGAGACTTGTAAGTGTTCCTAGAACATGCCAAGATCGTCTAAGAGTGATTCATGTGTGAATTATCAAGAGAGTTGTGGAATACTCACATTGATTGGTTGATGAGATTTCAAAAATTCATTCTTTGTTGGATGTGTTGAAAGCTTCGGAGCTTGAAATCGAGTTCCATACTCTCGGGTGAGTTTCCCTATCACCTTGATTCACTCCTTTAAGTGCTAGCTTGGAACAAAATGAAAGAAAAAATTTATCCTCCAAGGAGATATGTATTCGGCAATTGAGAGAGAGAAGTGTTTTTGTTATGTTGTATGTTTCTTTTTAAAAAACCAAAATGATGTAATTGTTTTCCAAAAACAAAAACAAGGTTGGTTAAAAGTAAGTGGTTTTATGAAAACCATTCACTTTAGCCAACTACCACCATCACCTTTGACAAGTGATGTGACTAGTGGGTCCCACACTTAAATTCAAAATTCAAGTTGAATTAGACAACACACTTCGGGCTCGGTTACGTTTAATCCGATTAAACGAATTTTCCGTTGCGACAAAATTAAATCCAATTTAATTAAATAATAATGCCCCGCAAAATTATTACGGAAGTCGCTAACGAATTATTTCTAAATTAATTCATTCGCATGAATTAAAATTCAATTTTAATTCCGCGTTGAAATCTAATTTCAATTAATATATCTAATATATTATTTTAGCTCAATTAAATAAATTAAATAGTAAAATCTCAATTTCACTATTAAATTTACTTTACCGATTAATTCTAAATTAATCGCGTTCTCTCTCTTCTCGACGAATTTAATCCCAGATAAATTCTCGTCGCAATTAATCCCAGATTAATTCTTTCTCTTTTAATTAATCCCAGATTAATTAATTGCCGTGATTAATCCCATATTAATTTTCTCTTTCATAATTAATCTCAGATTAATTTTCTGTTCGAGTCAAATCTCAACGGTGAATCTTCGGGAAACGACCCAAGAGATCCCTGGATATGTTGGCAGTAAATACGGTTATCGGACTATCCGAATACGTGCGTACCCGGTACCACGTTCTTACCGATTTACAAGACATGGTTGGCTTCTAGCAAAACATCGTGCCTACCCAATTCTCCAGAAATATTCTTCTGCGGAATACAAGATTTTTGTCAGGCGTAGTATACGTAGTATTGCGTATTACGATCCAGTATCGATATCATATGTTAGGCCTAGGGCTGGAATTGTGTCTGCCCTGTACGAAGCATATATCGGATCTCTGGTAAGTAGTCTCTATAATCGGATAATCATGACCTAGTCATATTATCCCGATGACTGCAGTACTAAAGAGTACTAGTTTCGTATCATGCGTGATCATCATCTCCATATGACTAAAGTGATACTTCCATCTTGACATCACATCCAATACACTACGATTCTCAGTATACTCAGAAGAGGCGTACACAGAACCTGTTAAAGCCTCGGACGACCAAAACCAAAGTATACTGATTGTCGCAAGTATAAGCGATGCAATTCTCAGGTTAAGACCAAATACACCTACCCTAATTCAGATTCCCATATACACATAGTCATACTACCAATGGGATTCCGATGGGTCTATCCAGAGCGAAGCTGTTTCCGTACCATCGGTAAACAAAACCTCATAGTACTCTTGCATGAGTACCCAATACCCAAATATATGAGAACTATGTCATTATGCCTCCATAATGCGCACAAGTGCAATACTAGTCTATTCCGCATTATCGATGTCCAGTCTCGTTAATATTACGACTAGAGATATTTAATGATTAAACCTTAGTGGATTAATATTGTCTCATATCTTATTAATCCGGTACTAATCATATGGACTTTTATCATTTATATATCCCGGTAATCCAATTACAAATGATAAAAGAGCAATTTCCTTTGTCACATAGTTAATTTTTACAACAACGCCCTGTTCTGTACAAATAGTGATGATATGGGTCATAATTGTCCAACAAGACTTGCATCGCTAATACTTGCGATAATCAGTTTGCTTTGGTTTTGGTCGTCCGGAGCTTTAACAGGTTCTATGTACGCCTCTTCTGGCTTTACTGAGAATTGTAGTGTATTGGGTGTGATGTTAAGAAGGGAATATCACTTCAGTCATATGGAGATGATGATCACGCATGATACGGTACTGGTACTCTAATATGTTGTAGCTATCGGGATAATATGACTAGGTCATGATTATCCTATTAAAGAGACTAATTACGCGGGATCTGATATATGCTTCGTACGGGGCAGACACAATTCCAGCCCTAGGCCTAGCATGTGACATCTGATACTGGATCGTATTACGCAATACATAGTATACTATATCTGATACAGATTATATATTCTTCATTGAATATTTCTGGAGAATTGGGTAGGCACGGTGTTTTCCTAGAAGCCAACCATGTCTTGTAAATCGGTGAGAACGTGGTACGCACGTGTCGGATAGTCTGACAACCGTATTTACTGCCAACATATCCAGGGATCTCTTGAGTCACTTCCCAAAGATTCACCAATGACATTTGACTCGAACAGAATTAATTTGGGATTAATTATGAGAGAGAAAATTAATCTGGGATTAATTTTGGTAAGAATTTATCTGGGATTAAATTCGTCTATAAGAGAGAGAACGCGATTAATTTGGAATTAATCGATTATATAATATATTGAATATATTAATTGAAATCAGATTTCAATGCGGAATTAAAATTGGATTTTAATTCAGGGGAATAAATTAATTTGGAATTAATTCGTTAGCGACTTTCGTAATAATTTTGCTAGGTATTATTATTTAATTAAATTGGATTTAATTACGTCGCGACGGAAAATTCGTTTAATCGGATTAAACGAACCCGGGCCCAAAGTGTGTTGTGTAAGCCAACTAGATTTGAAATTAAATGGGTGGGACTCATGACTTACATCACTTGTCACTATTTGTGATGGAAGTAGTTGAAATAGTAATTGGATCACTTAATGCACACAACCACCAACTTAAACCAACTTTGGAAGTCAACTTTTGGATTAAGTTTTTGAAAAAAAAAAAACTCTCCTTCTCTCTTTGTCGTGAGCCATCTTCTTCCTAGGGAAAAATTTGCTTCACAAATTTGTAAAGCTAGCACTTTAAAAGTCAAAGTGAGGTGTTAGGGAAACTCACCCAAGTATTGGAAACACTCTACAAAGCTTGGAGCTTCAATATTCAAGGAGAAATTTTTGAAATTCCTCAACCGATCATTGTAAGTATTTCCGCAACTTCTTTGATTTATTCACACACACATCATGTTTAGGATCCTTGCGACGTGTTGGACGCACTAACAGTTGCTAACCATGCCAGCACCCGGTCGGTGGCCTTCCATCCAACTGCTTCTCTTTCATGCGTAATGGGGGTCGATTTGGAGAATGATGAAAACTTTTCCATTTTCGCAAATATGCAAACTTTGGGGTATTAATAATGAAAGTTTTTGAAAATTGCATCTTACCCTTATGAAATTGCACTTTGATCCTTTTTCATAGGCTATTTGGGTAATTCCCAAAACTGAGGCTATTCTGGTTAAAATTTTGAAAGTATTCAATATAAAAGTTGTTTGTCTCAAAAAAAACGAGTCAAGGTTTAAGAATCACCTCAATTAGAGTTTGTTTGCTAATTTTATAGTCAAAAAAAAAAAAAAACTTTTTCCATATAAAATAAAATACATATATCGTGTCATCAGTTCTTTCAAATTTCACGATTTCCAATGCATTGAAACTTCACTTTAAGACATTCCAATACATATTTCAACACTCAAACTCTTATTCTCTAACATCGTCTCTTTCCGAGACTTAAACTTCAATTCAAGAAACTTTCAGAACTGTTTCGAAAATTCGGGATATTACAAAATTCTTTATACTTATGTGTATTTTTCTTTACTATCTGAAATGTCTATTTTTTCTAAATATATTTCTATATTTGAAGGTTCTATTATTGGCTTTGGAATTGGTATATTTTTAGTTACGTTACTATTTTCTCCTACTTCCTCAGTTTTATTTTCCTCTTATACTAATATTTCTGGTTTTAAATAAAATATTTCTTTTAAGTCAAATTCTGTAAAGTCTAAAAATATATTATCTACATCATTGTCTCTATAGTCAAAATTATTATACAAGTCATTAAAAATATCATCATCTAAATATTTATTTGGATTATAAAATATTCATTGTATAATATGATCTCTATTTGACTGTAAAGTTTTATATTTATCTATTAGTGGTTCTAAAAATGTCATATTAATTTCTATAACTTCTTCATTTTCTATTATTTTTGGATTACTAATTCTTTTATAATTATTAAACCTTTGACTAGCCTGATTATGTTTATTTATTGTAAGATTCCATAATCAAGATAATTGAAGGGAGAAAATCAAGGAATATCAATTTTTGAATCTTTTGTAATTATGTCATTTATCTAGTAGTTAATCTCTTTCCTATTTTAAATTTCAAACAATGTGTATATATAGTACTAAATGACATTGTGAAATATAAGAGAAAAGACATATTTCTTCAACTTATCCTCTTCAAATTCTACATGGTATCAGCGCCCAGATCCCTTCTCTAATTTTTTTTTCTCCACTATCTTCATCCTCCGTTCCAATGGCCTCCGACGGTACCCAAAATGTCATCCCCAACACCCAAGAACCTACAAAACCTTTGATCATAGTTGCCATCCACAACTCAATCAAACTCACATCAACGAATTATCTCTCCTGGAAAACCCAAATTGAAGCCATTCTCATCGGCTACGATTTACAAAAACACATTGATGGAAATCATCAAACCCCACAACGTACCGTCACCACCAACAATGTCACTTCTCCAAATCCCGAATATCATACCTGGCTACGCCAAGACAAACTGATCTTTGCAGCTCTGGTCGGCACCGTATCACCATCGCTAGTCCCTCTCATCACCCAATCCACCACCACCTATGAAGCCTGGAAAACACTTGCCAACACCTATGCCCGTCCATCTCGGGGTCATATCAAACAACTCAAAGATCATCTTAAACACATCACCAAAGGCCCTAAAACCATTACCGAATACATGCAATTCATCAAAACCAATCAAAACCACAGCCGATCAACTTTCCGCCCTTGGTAAACCTCTTGACCATGAAGATCTAATTGAAAAGGTGCTTGACGGACTTGACGATAACTATCAGTCCATCATTGACTCTGTCAATGGCCGTGATTCCACTATTCTCTTTGATGAACTCCATGAAAAATCATCAACAATGAGTTATCTCTCCGCAACAGGACCAGCTCCCCTTCCCACCCGGCATCCGCACATCCCACCAATGTTCGGACCTACAACCGACCACATCCTAATAACACTGCCCAGACCGGTCGGTTTACACCAACCACCAACCACCAACTTCCCAGAAACACTTCCACCAACACTAGAACCGACCGACATCCTCCTCGTCCATTTCTTGGTCGTTGCCAATGGTGATGCAATCAAGGCCATGTGGTCTCCCAATGCCCTCTCTTCCGCCAACACTTCCCCGGTGCGCAAACCACCACCCGGTCGACCAACTCCTCCAACCCTCGCACGCCCAGTCCCTGGCAAAATCAAGCAAATGCTACCACCACCTCTTCATCCAACCCAAACTGGCTTCTCGACAGTGGAGCCTCACATCATGTCACTACTGATCTGAACAACCTTGCTCTCCACCATCCTTATACGGCATAGATGAAATAATGATCGGTGACGGCACTCTGCACTCCCCATTTCCCACCACGGTTCTACCTCTCTTAATACTAAACTAACTCTTTTACCTTATCCAATGTTTTATATGTACCCAATATGAAACGTAATCTCATCTCAATTTCTCAATTTTGCAAGTCCAATAACACTTCCATTGAGTTTTTACCCTCTTCTTTTCATGTGAAGGATCTTCGCACGGGGGCAGTTCTGTTGCAGGGTCGAACTAAAGATGGTGTCTACGAATGGCTGACCTCCCCCACTTGGTCCCCTCTAATCACCTTTTCAAGTGTCAGCACCACTGTACCTGAGTGGCATCATCGGCTCGGACATCCCTCGTCGTCAATCTTCAAACGCATCATGTCTTCATTAATTCTGCTGTCTCTAATTCCTCTAATTCAATTTCATTGTAATGCATGCCAATGCAATAAAAGTCACAAATTACCGTTCTCTTCCTCCACTCTTACTACCTCTGCGCCTCTTTAAGTTATATATACAGATTTATGGACCTCCCCGGTCTACTCCTTCGACAACTTCAAATACTACATAATCTTTATCGACCACTTCACCAAATACATATGGCTTTATCCCCTAAAACGAAAATCCGACACCCGTGATGTCTTTGTGCGCTTCAAGGCACTGGTCGAAAAATTCTTCAATCGCCCTATAATATCACTCTACTCTAACAATGGGGGGAATACCAAGCCCTCTCTTCCTTCCTAACAATCCATGGGGTCTCCCATCTCACTTCTCCTCCTCACACTCCTGAGCACAATGGGTACTCTGAACGAACTCGTCATCGACATATCGTCGAGACAGGTCTTTCTCTTCTTACTCACTCCTCCATGCCTCTCTCATATTGGCCCTTTGCGTTCTCCACTGCAATCTATCTTATAAATCGCATGCCCACACCGACCTTACACCATCACTCCCCCTATCAAAAACTCTTCGGTCATATACCGAACTACTCGAAACTTCACAGCTTTGGCTGTCTCTGTTACCCTTGGCTCCGTCCATACACATCTCACAAACTTCAGTTTTGGTCCTCTCCTTGTGTCTTCGTAGGATATTCCCTCACTCAGAGGGCTTATCTCTGTCTCGAGCCTTCCATAAATCGACTTTACACCTCCCGACATGTCCGCTTCGTTGAGTCAATTTTTCCCTTTGCCACATCTCCTTTGTCTCCTTCCCGTGCCACTCTTTACACCATCTCTGAATGGTGCTCCATGACTTATACCGGTACTGGACCCACCATTGCAGAATGTCGACCCTGCACCCCGACAGAATTCCACACCCATCAATGCCCGAGCCAACCTCCCCCTCCACCTCACATTACTCCCACAGGTACGACCACTTCACAAGCATCAGCAGACCACAGATGCCCTATCGGGCATAACCAATCCAGAGCATCATCATCACTTACCAATCAAACCAATTCTGACCGACCACAAACAAGTCCACAATTACCACAACTCGATGATCACTCTAACCTCGAACGACCCACTGCAAGTCACTCACCCCTCACCAATAATCCACATAACAACCGACCTCATACACACAGCCGGGTATCAACCCTCCCCAAAAACACAACCCGCGACACTCCACCTGACCACTCTCGACCACAACCCAACACCGACCACACAAATACCAACCGAGCACATGACCTCTCAACTACAACATCTGTGCCCGACCACACAAAACAAAACCGACCACTGCACACTCAACTACATAACCCATACCCGCCCACACCAAAACCGACCACCGTCTGAATCCTCCGACTTACCCCGTGTCATTGTCACACGTTCCAAGCACAACCTCCACAAACCAATTCAAAAACTTAACCTTCACGCCCAGCTTCTGCAACCTACTCTCGAACCCACCACCATTACCCAAGCCCTCAAGGACCCTAAGTGGCGCCAAGCTTTGTCGGAAGAATATAATGCTCTACTTCGCAATGGGACATGGGAACTAGTGCCACCCTGTCCCGACCAGAACCTGGTCGGCTGTAAGTGGATTTTTCGCACCAAATTTAATGCTAACGGTTCTATTGACAGGTACAAAGCTCGATTAGTTGCCAAGGGATTCCATCAGCGTCCTGGCGTGGATTATTATGAAACCTTCAGCCCAGTCATCAAGCCGACCACAGTTCGGATTGTTCTCAGTCTTGCGGTTAGTCAAGGATGGTCTCTCCGACAACTTGACATCAACAATGCCTTTCTTCAAGGCACTCTCATGAAGAAGATGTTTATATGTCACAACCTTCGGGCTTCATTGATCGGGATCACCCCAATCACGTCTGCAAACTTCGCAAAGCCATCTATGGCCTCAAACAAGCTCCTCGAGCATGGTACTATGAACTGCGTCAATTTCTTCTAGTCCGGCTTCACCAACTCACAGGCCGACACCTCACTGTTCATCTTCACCAACGCCCACACCACACTATATCTCTTAGTCTATGTCGACGACATCATCATCATTGGAAATGATGTTGCAGCTGTCCGCCGATTCATTGACCAACTCTCTCAGTGCTTCTCTCTCAAGGACCTTGGCCAACTTGCTTATTTCCTTGGGGTGGAGGTTACTAGCCACAACGATGATCTTTTCCTTAGTCAACGCAAGTACATTGCCGATCTGCTCACCAGAACCCACATGATTGACGCCAAGCCAGCCCCAACTCCTCTGGCGACAAACCCGACACTCACATTACAATCTGGATCTCCTTTACCTGATCCGACCGAGTACAGAACTATTGTCGGGAGCCTCCAGTATCTCTCCCTCACTCGACCAGACATTGCTTATACTGTAAACAAACTTTCTCAGTTTATGCATCAACCGACCGATGACCATTGGCATGCAGTCAAGCGTCTACTGCGATATCTCTGTGGCACTCTGGACCATGGCATATTTCTCCACCGGAACTCCCCTCTCGCACTACATGCCTTTTCCGACGCTGATTGGGCTGGCAACAAGGACGACTTCACCTCCACTGGTGCTTACATAGTATATCTGGGTCATAATCCTATTTCCTGGAGCTCCAAGAAACAACGCTCTGTTGCACGCTCATCCACTGAGGCTGAGTACCGATCGGTAGCCTCCACTGCTGCCGAAATTAGATGGATTTGTGCTCTCCTTACTGAACTTGGTGTCACTCTCTCTCTCCAACCAGTAATCTACTGTGACAATGTTGGGGCAACCAATTTATGCTCCAATCCTGTTTTCCACTCACGCATGAAACACGTCGCGCTTGACTACCACTTCATCCGGGAACAAGTTCAAAATGGTCTACTCCGGGTCTCACACATCTCTGGAGCTGATCAACTAGCGGACGCCCTCACCAAACCGCTTGCTCGGTCTCCTTTCAATTCACTCAAGTCCAAGATCGGACTCTCTCCACGACCGTCCATCTTGCGGGGGCATGATAAGATTCCATAATCAAGATAATTGAAGAGAGAAAATCAAGGAATATCAATTTTTGAATCTTTTGTAATTATGTCATTTATCTAGTAGTTAATCTCTTTCTATTTAAATTTCAAACAATGTGTATATATAGTACTAAATGGCATTGTGAAATATAAGAGAAAATACATATTTCTTCAACTTGTCCTCTTCAAATTCTACAATTTATGTATATTTGACATGTTTCTGGAACTTCTAATATTTTATCTGTATTTAAACTGGCAATTTCCATTCTAAACCATTAAATTGACTAAAGATTAATTTTTTAGGTACTATCATTTCTATATATTGACTTTTAAAATAATCTACTATATTTTCTTACTTTCAAATCTAAATTTCTTATAATATTTATTATATAATTTTCCTAAAAAGAATATCTTAATTATAAGATTTTTAATTCTCCACACATTATATATCTTTTAGTTTGAATGTTAAGTTTTATATGTATACAAAATTCATCAATGTCTATATCCATATTTGGTATGCATCCTACTACTGCTACTTTATTTCTAAGATCAATTTCTGAATTGGCTATCTGAGCCTGTTCATGGTCATAAAATATAAATGTGCATTTGTGTTTAATCATTCTCTTATTTGACTTAAAATGCCTATAATTATATTTCTCATGTGTATTTGTAAATTTTTGCCTTTTAAATAAATTTTTCCTAAAGTTATTACTTGTTTATTATTTACTACTGCTAGTTTCATCTCATCTATATAAACATATAATCTACTTTTAAAATTTTCTAACATTCCTTCACTATATAAATTTGTACTTTAAATTTTATCAAATCCTTTTTCTAAAAGGGTATTTGCATATTCTTCATGTATTAAATCTTCTATTCTTTCTATAACTTCTTTTCAATTGCTAGAGAAATTCAATGAATTTCTAATTTTGTCTACTATTGAATTATCTATACTAAATTTTCTTGCTAGTTCCATTATTTTTTAATATTATTTTTGGTCATAATATGTCTACTATACTATTTAGTTTTCTGAGAGGTTCTCCTAAATTTATCTTTTTTACTCTATTAGTCAAAGTATCTAATTTTTTTTCTATATTGTCGAAAGAATTGTCTAAATCTGATTTGTTAATTGTTTTTCCTTTTGTAAATATATGTCTATACTTTATTTATCCTAGATTCAAGATTCAAGATTTAAAATTTGTTTAATTATTTTAATTAATATTTTAATAATTTTATTTAATTGCGCTACTTTAATATTATTACTATTTGTACCGAAAGACTTAGTATTATAACCTATAGGATTAACCGTACGTATTTCTAATTTTAGTTCTTCTAAGATTTCTGCTAATAAATCTCTCTTCCTTCGCTGACTATGAATTTTATTATTTCTAGTTGTTCTTGAAGACTATTTTGTGTGTCTTTAATTATATCCACTTTTTTCTGAGAGTCTCTGTTGACAGAGGAAATTCTAGTTACCCTGAAACGAAATCGCCCTAAGACGAAGGAAAGAACGAAGGGAGGAAGGACGATGGAGCGAATAGCGACGAAGAGCTTGAGACGACCGAATTAGCGGTTAGGACGAAAATGCATGATGAAGTTGCTTCCACGATCGCATCAGTTAGACGGTTTTCCCTCCACAACCGAGCAGTTGAGACACGCAGCTCAACGGTTACAGGCACGATCCAGCAACTACAGGAAGATACTGGGACCGCCCAAGCAGTTTACAAGCTTCACTATAAAAGCTCAACCCACGATCAAGCAGTTGAGACGCACAACCCAACGGTTGAAGGTGTAGGGGTTTTAGGGGCTAAATCCGGTAACGCAGCGGAAACGGTGGAAAATCAAATTTTCCGATTTCAAAACTTTTTCTCGGATTAATTAAATAAAAATATTTATTTAATTACCCAATAATCAAATTATGAAATTAAAGTTCAATAAATCATATTTAAGCGAATTTACCGAAATGCCATTACATTTTTGTATTTTGTTCATTTTAGTCCGAAATTGATCAAATCAATTTTGAATGATTTTAAATCATTTCTAAGATGAACTTAGCATGTTCAAAACATCAAAACACCAAGAGCAACAAAAATCCCCAAATTTGACTCCTTGGCCGTGAGCCTCACAAAGGGGGGAGTTTGTGCATTTTGTGATTTCATGCTTCAAAATACATCAAGATGTAATCCAATCAACATGAAACTTTATATGCATCATAGACACATCCTTATACACAACATAAATGAAAATCCTCAAATGGTATTAAAACCTAATTTTTCAATTTCTTCAAATTGGACAAATTAGACCAAATTGGTTAAATCAATTACTTCAATCATGTTTCTTCCATCCAATTAAAGTCTCAACACAATGAAACAACTATAGATCAAATCTAGGTCATTTAAGAGTGGGTCAACAACTCTAGATTAGCAACAAAGTTTCCAAAACCATAAAAGAATACTTATAACTACACTAGTCACAAGCTTCCATCATCATACATGCTCAACACTTTCATCAAAGTTCCATTCACCAAAAACACAAAGAATAAAGAAAAGAATAGCATAAGAACATCACAAGATGTAGCCTAGAACATAAGGAACAATTTCCTCTCTAATAGCAAGTTAAGAAAACTTACTAAAATCCAAGCTTTTCTTTACTTTTCCTTTCTTCCTCTCAAGCTTCTCTTGTTTTCTTTTAATGGATAGGTTAGAAAGTGTATTAGGTTATTTACCAAATGAAAAATAAAACAATATATACTTGTTACCAAAACACCTTGGCCGAATTTGGCTATAGCAAAAACAATAAATATTAATTTCAATTTCATTTGGTTTTAATTTGATCAACTTGATTAAATATCTAATAACACTTTATAGATATTTTAATTAAGTCAACAAAGGCAACTAAATCATTTAATCCAAATATCCAAATGTTAAGATAGTTATATTTTAATTAATTTAATCATTTAACAATTAAATAATATTAATTAATTAAATATAATATATTAAATATTTATATAATATTTACATTAAATATCAAATATATATATTCATTTAGGATATTAGTCAAATATCTCAATTTGACTATTAATTAATGTGTATTTAAATTAATCAAGTATTAAATGTAAATACACAATAATTAAGCAAATGACTATCGGGTCCCTTTAGCATGTATCTTGCGTTTAACCTTTAAACGACTTTATAAATAATCAACATTATTTATAAGTGTTGCTCTAGTGCTCTACGAGTATATTTCATTATTGAGACTCTCTAGATTCAGGCATATCCGTCACGAAATCCAATTTCGTGTCCATAATTTATCCACCCGTAAATTATGACGATCACGGATAATCTTGCTGAATCATACAGGTCGAGGTCATGGCAAATGTATAATTCCTCCGTCACAGGTATCCGGATAAATCCCAGAGATATAGATGTAAACGTCAAATCTCTATGGGGATTATCCAGTCGACTATTCTATTAGCAATCTAAAAAGAAAGTTTAGAACTAGCTTCTAAAATTTACCACGGGCCCATGGTTTTATCTGATTGCTAATCATATGGACTACCTATGCTCTGGTACACAGAACTGACGGATCCTATCTTGATACACATAGGACACCCTGAGGATCTATCTACACCCAACGAACAGGCGGAGGTCTGATCTAAATAGATCGGTGACGTGACTGCCATCTAAGTGTAGAAGATATCTCATATGCCCACAATGGCATCTCAAGTCTAAGAATCACAAGTGCTACTCAACCCGAGAAGATTCTTATTGACGTTGGTGTACCATCCATTAAGAATCTTCGGTGAGTTGTTCAGTGTTTATCCGCTATAAACACCCACACGTCTATACTAGTCTCCAAGACTAATGGTTCATTGAGAAACCATTGGAATCATATATTCCAGTATACGACATGTACCGGTCTCAACGGGTTTACTTTACTGACCAAGTATTGTAAACCTTGACCAGGAACTGTTTGAGAATGACAACGTCATGATACTACTCAATGTCAGTTGCGACGCTTTTGCAACAGTACCATGACTAATCATTCTAAGGTCATTACGTCTTTACCATATAAAAAGATACATTATATTATAGAAACTGCATATATTATTCATAATAATAATGTTTTACAGAAGTATTCAAAAGAAATACAACCGAGAATTGGCGCTCTGAGCACCAACCCCAACAGAAGGCATGATCCAGCAGTTACAGGGAGATACTGGGACCACCCAAGCAGTTTACAAGTTTCACTATAAAAGCTCACTTGTACAGAGAGAAAAACCCCGATCAAATGAAGACTCAAACGAGCATATTTTTTATCTTTTAGCTTTTATAACCTTTAGGACTGTAATTTGTGCGTTTGTGCCCCTTGGAGGCTTATTCACTTAATCAAACACTCCTTGCTGGGACTTTGTCTCAGGAGATTTGAACCTTACACGCTCTTCTTTCTTCACGCATAAAAATTGTGTAAACAGTTTTTGGCGACCACAGTGGGAGAATTGGTGTAAATAGTGGAGATGCCTCCGAAAAGAAACGCTTAAACTGGCTCGAGCTCGGAGGAAGGAGAACTGGAGCAAACCAACCAGCCCCATGTTCCAGCCGTAGTCGGTCATTTCGAGGGTCTGGCATACGCTAGTCGATACGAACCTATGAGGGAGCTCGGCCCTAACACGGTATGCGCGTTGTTCGGTGAATTCACGTAGGATGTGGTCGAACAGGTTAGGCTTCAAAATACGCATGTCATAGACAAATTTGTATCAACTAGAAACTCACATTACGAAAACATGGCCAAACATCTAAGCTCGTTGAATGAATTAATGGCCAAATGTGTAAACGGCGGGACGGCGCTGCCGTGGACTACACCCATCCCTGCACCAAGCAGTCAGGAGGTTGATCCTAGTAATGTTCATGTGCAAGGGACCAACATCCCTGCGGTTCTCAGGGGATGAATAAGTCCTGGGGGCAATGGCCCGTAATTAGGGCCAAATATGGCACAACATGAAGTGGTGTTGCCTCAAGGCATCCAGGCTTCTCAGGGGCAGAATCACGATTATGTCCCACTTTTAAGAGGACCGCAGCCGCCGCCCATAGCCATGCCATTTAATGGCAACGATATATTAAGGGAACAAATGACCGAGATCCTTCAAGACCAATTCGGTCTAGGCATACGGCCAATTCGGCCAAGATATCGGAAGGTGTAACCTGATTGGATCGATGTGGCTTATCTGTGGCCTCGAAACTACAAGATACCAGATTTTTCCCTATTTACGGGGTCTTGGGAGGTTTCTACCATGGAACACATAGGGCGATTTACACTTCAGTGTGGGGAAGTCACGATTTCCACAAATTGAGGTTATTTCACGGCTCATTGTCAGAGTAGCTTTCTCCTGGTATGTCAGTCTGCCGGCCAATTCGGTAGAAAGTTGGCAGCAAATGGAACAATTGTTCCATGCGCAATTTTACAAGGCCGAATCTGAAGTAGCCTTTGCCGATTTGGCAAACCTAAGACAGTTGCCAGGAGAGTGGGCCGAGATATTTTTACAGGGTTTAAGGTAGCCCGAGGCCGATGTTACGTGCCTCTGCCCGAAAAGGAATTTGTGAGGATCGCTCAAGGTTGCCTCAATCTCGATCTAAAAAAGAAATTTCAGGATCGCGAATTTTGGGACCTTCCCAAACTCACCACTAGTGTGGTGCGTTATGAGCTGTTATTACGAGAAGATGAGCAAATAAAAAATTCGAGCAAAGGGACATATTATAGAAACATTGATTATGAAATGGGTGAAGTAGACGTCGAATCGGTCGATTTATGTTTGGCCGAATTGGTTAAGGGGAAGCCTTACATTTGTAAGACGTGGGCGGAGCCCCAAGCAAATGAAAAGAACGATAAAAAGAGTAGGAACTTCTCTTTTGATATCACTAAAGTGGATGCCATATTCGACCAGTTGTATAAAGATAAACAAATTAGTTTGAGCGATCGACATACGTTGCCAACAACCGAACAAATCGGTAGTAAAAAATATTATAAGTGGCACAATGCATGGTCTCATACAACTAATAATTGTTTTGTTTTTCGAAATGTTTTACAGGATGCCATAGAATCTGGACGAATTACGTTCGAGAAAAAGATGGCAGTGGATAACAACCCTTTTCCAAAATCGGTGGAATTGAACATGATCAACCCAGACCTTGCCAAGATGAATCTGTCGAAGGTCAAATTAGTTCTAGACGAAGGACAACACCATCATCGTCCAAACGCTCTGGAAAGGATTAAGGCACCTTCAGAGCATGGAGAACGGCATAATGTTTGTATTCGATGCAAAAACAATATAGAATGGATGAGGGAATTAGAAGAGACTTGTGAAAGGCCCGTAAAGAAAGAGTCAGCAGCATGGCAGCCACAGACCTTCGCCCCAAGATTCTATGGGGAGAATTCAAATTTCGTCCAAAATGTAAGAACGTTTAGGCCGAAAATTCATCGGCCCAATATATGGCATTCATACCGAAGGCCACTGTCAGAACAGCGTCCAGGCAGGAATTATTCCCCCGTGGAGGAAATGACGAGGACGTAGTTAAGGCGACATCAAAGAAACTATGGCCGTATGATGCACCAACAAGGCGAAGCAAGGGCCACCACAGGCCGTAGCCCTCACATCATGGAGAAATCAGAAGCAAACAAAAAAGGGAGTGACAACAAAGAAGGAGTAGTGATGAACGGCGATGAACGCACTAAGTTCGATAGGCAAAAGCGGGACGAAACAGACGACGAAGAACCTCATATCGTCATTCAGTTCGGCAGTATACCACCGGTTGTGGCCAACCATTACTTGTTGCCCGTAAATTTCAATGGGGATAACAGTGGAGAAGCTGGAACAAGCGAAGACGTCTATGAGGGCAACGAAACCGAATTTGCAGCGCTCTCAATAACAGATAGGGAGGCTTCAGATGAGGAAATGATCGACATAGAAGAAGGAATAGACATCAAAACTGAAGCAAGGAAAAAGGGAATTTCATTAAATTGGCTTCTCAAATAATTGTATGAGGCCGGCAATCCTGCAGTCGTGACATTGGGAGAAGATTTGGGATGATATCCATTCCTCATTTTGTATGAGACACCTAAGATAAAGCGGACCATCACCAGAGCCGAAAAATGGAGATTGGCCGTCAATAACGTCTCTCAATGTGCACCAGCCACGTTGCTACCATCTGGATGGGACATGGAAGAAAAACCGCCTCAAGCTAACAATGAGGGCGATCAACTAATGGAGATAGGTCTGTCAGGGAAGGTGATATTCCCAAAGCCACCACCACAAATGACAAAGCATCTGCGGTCGCTGTACGTAAAAGCAAAGGCTAATGGGATACATATCACCAAAGTGTTGATTGATAGTGGGGCGGCCATTAATGCAATACCAGTTAGGATGCTAGGACGTTTGGAAAAGTCAGAAGAAGACCTTCTCCCTATGGAAGTGGTTCTTACCAGCTTTAATGGAGGGGCGACGACGGCCAAAGGGGTTATTCCGTTGTACTTGCAAGTGGGAAGTATTACGAAAACAGTAGTATTTTTCGTCATAGATGGGCTGACAACATACAATATGCTCCTAGGACGAGACTGGATACATGGTAACCGATGCATCCCTTCATCAATGCCTAGTTTTCTGGAACCAGAGGGACGAGGTGGAGATAATGCATGCCGACAACAAGCCTTTCGCTGCAGAGATAAATTCGGCCGAGTACTTCATATACGAAGGGAATTATGGGCCGACCAGAGTTCTGAATGAAGGGGAAAGCCCGACCATTGTGGCTTAAAATGACGAGCCGTACCCCGCAGGACTGCTGAATGATTTGTTCGCACAGACGAGACCAACCAGAGTGGATTTTGGAGAGCCAACGCACATCAATTTAAATGAAGAACAAGTATAATAAGGAGCAACCCGCCCTTGCGGCCTCCAAGGCCAATTTAATGGCCTATGTAGCAGAGCGAAAAAATGAGGCCGAAGCACAGGCCGCGATTTCGGCTTTAAGAGGCAACTGCTGGCGCATCAAACGGAGGACAAGATAAGAGAACTATGCGGAGTGGACTGCTTGATAGAAAGAGGTGAATCAATAGAAGAAGAAAAATACGCTCTGAATGGACGACGAAGGACAAATATCTCAAGAGGACAAGATGCATTGGACGAGGTAAATCTGGGGAGCGAGCATGATAGACGCATCACTTATGTCAGCAAGGAACTGGAGTCCCAGGTACGCGAAAAGCTAATTTGTTTACTGCGAGAGTACAAAGATTGTTTTGCATGGGACTACAATGAGATGCCTGGTTTAGATAGGACGTTGGTGGAGCATAGGCTGCCAATCATGCCAAGCCATATGCCTCATAAGCAGCCTCCCCGGAGGTTTGCGCCCAATGTCATGCCTGATATTAAGAAAGAAGTTGAACGCCTTTTAGAGGCGAAGTTCATTAGGACGACCAGATATGTGGAATGATTGTCAAATATCGTCCTAGTCAGGAAAAAGAATGGAAAAATAAGGATATGTATAGACTTCAGAAATTTAAACTTAGCGACACCAAAAGATCAATACCCAATGCCGACAGTAGATTCCCTAGTGGACTCCACGGCGGGGTACCAAGTCTGCTCTTTTATGGATGTGTATGCAGGTTATAATCAGATTTACATCGCCGAAAATGATATACACAAAATAGCCCTTAGGTGCCCAGGCTCTCTAGGGTGTTATGAATGGGTAGTGATGCCGTTCGGCCTGAAAAACGCTAGTGCCACTTATCAGCGGGCCATGAATTTGATCTTTCATGACATGATCGGTGAATCTGTAGAAGTCTATATGGACGATATAGTGGCGAAATCTGTGACTATGGAAAAACATTTTAGCCATTTAGCAACGGCCTTTGAGCGAATGAGAAAGTTTAAACTAAAATTGAACCCTGCCAAATGTGCTTTCGGGGTGTGCGCAGGAAATTTCCTAGGTTTTCTAGTGCACCAACGGGGAATCGAGATTGACACCAATAATCTCGGTCGATCACCGAAGCTATACCACCCCGAAATAAGAAAGAGTTACAGAGGTTCTTAGGGCAAATTACTTTTTAAGACGATTTATCTCCAATTGTGCAGGGAAAACAAAAGTGTTCTCCTCCTTATTGAGGTTAAAGGACAAGGACGAATTCGTCTGGACCGAAGAACATCAACAAGCTTTTGACAGCCTGAAGAAATACTTGTCACAGCCGCCGGTGATGGTACCTCCAGTGCCAGGAAGGCCAATGAAATTGTACATATCGGCTGAAGAACAGTCCATAGCTGGGATGATCGCGCAAGATGATGACATGAAAATTGAGAGAGCCATTTATTATATCAGCAGACAATTGCCGAATTATGAATGTAATTATTCTCCAATGGAGAAATTATGTTTGGCTCTATATTTCACATGTACTAAATTACGAGCCTACCTTAGGCCGAACATAGTGTATTTGATCACAGAATTAATATAATAAAGTACATGTTTTCTCGTCCTATCTTGCATCAAAGAGTTGGGTTTTGGTCACTGTCACTTTCAGAATTCGATATACTGCATGAGCCCCAAAGGGCCGTTAAAAATCAAGCTTTGGCCGATTTCTTGGTCGATCACCAATGTTTGAGCACTATTAGAGAAACAGAAATGGATCTGGACGAATGCAGTATGAAACCATGGACGATGTATTTCGACGGATCCAGCACAATGAAAGGAGCTGGAATACGGATTGTCTTAGTCAGCTCGTTGGGGGAATCATTTCGGTTCTTAATCAAGTTGAACGAATATTGCACTAATAACCAGGCCGAATATGAAGCCTTGATACTTGGGTTGGAGATACTCATCAACATGGGAGTAACACATGTATCCATTAAGGGGGATTCGCAACTAGTAATCCAACAAGTGATAGGAACCTTTAAATGCCAAAGCCCATCAATCATGGCATTATTGGATGTGGTCAAAGAGTTGGTAGAGCTATTTGATCATGCAGAGTTGGAACATGTTCCAAGGGCAAAAAATGAATTGGCCAATAGTTTAGCCTAAGCAGCTTCCGGGTACAAGCAAGCAAACATAGATGGTATATATAAAAGCGGCGAGGTGAAGCCGGTCCTGATGCGAAGAAATGAATGGACAAATGTCACGACCGTTGAAATCGAAAATGAGGACAATTGGAGAAGTGAAATCAAGACGTTTCTAAAACAGCCCGAATGAGGGAAGGATCGAAGGCTAAAACTTAAAGCCCTGAACTACGTAGTCTCAAGAGATGTGCTATATAAAAAACGACAAGATGGATTGTTGTTGAAATGTGTAGGGCCATTTGAATCCAAAACTATCATGGCTGAAGTGCATGAAGGTGTTTGTGGGGCACACCAAGCAGGAGTAAAGATGAGATGGTTGATTATACGAAGCGGCTATTATTGGCCGAAGATGGGAGAATCGTGCATCTCGTATGCCAAAGGATGCATTGCTTGTCAGAAGCACGGGCATATTCAAAGGGCACCAGCGACCAAGATGTTCCCAATCATTAAACTGTGGCCGTTTATGGGATGGATGATAGACTTGATAGGGAAGATTTACCAATCATCAAGCAAGAGGTATACTTTCATCATTGTTGCTACCGATTTCTTTACCAAATGGGTGGAAGCTATCCCTGTTGCGGAAATCTCCCAAGACAGATCATCAAGTTCATAAAAGAGCATATAATTCACTGATTTGGTATACCACAAACAATAATGGTAGACCATGGCACCTCATTAAACGATGAAAATATAAAAGATTTGATGGCCGAGTACGGAATCCGGTTGGTGAACACTACCCCCTATTACCCTCAGTCAAACGGTCAAGCAGAATCGTCCAATAAGACCCTTAAAGGGTTGATTCAGAAGATGGTGACAGACAACACTAGACGATGGGACGAATATTTGAGTCAGGCTCTATGGGCCTATAGGACGTCACCACGAACAAGTACTTCAGTGACGCCGTTTCAGTTAGTGTATGGTCACAAGGCTGTGCTTCCAGTAGAAATGAATATCGAGTCCACCAGGGTGATGTTACAAGAAAAGCTAACAAAGGAAGACTACGACGAGGCAATGATCCAGAATTTATTGGAATTGGACGATATCAGATGTGATGTGCTAAATCGTCTAGAATCACAAAAGAGAAAAATAGCCAAGGAATATAATCTCAGAGTAATGGCTAAATCGTTCAGGGAGGGTGAATTAGTGTGGAAATTATATTGCCACTTGGTTCTAAGGACCCGGCGTATGGCAAATGGTCGCCCAACTGGGAAGGCCCATTCGTGGTGAAACATGTGTTACCAAACGGAGCCTACCATTTGCAGGACTTGAACGGAAGAGTGCATGCAAGAGCGATAAATGGCCGAAAGCGTATTTTGGCCCGAAGAACGCCGAAAATGTATAAAATACACTGGAATAAGAATGTATTTTCATTAATTACGGACGAAAATGTCCTAAAAATACAAGGAATAGACGATATAATGTCTTACAAAAATCATTAATTTTGGCCCGAAGAACGCCGAAAACCCCCGTGCAGCTCCTTAATGGCCGAAAGCGTCTCTCTCATCAGGTGCCATTCGTCCTGAATCTCCAAACCCACCACATCCAAATCGGCCAAGCTTTTCTCAAAATTTATACGGGCCAGACCTTCATACTCTGCCATAGACTCGTCCATCTCCGTTACTTGAGTAGCAATGGTCCTCCTCTTAGCCTCTTTTCTCATATGGCTTTCCTCGATAATACACTGAATCTCTTGTAACTGTCGCTCTAGGTCCAGGAAGACCGATTCCTCGGTCATCATTTCTTCTGTAGTCTCCCTCAGGGCCTGATGAAGGGCGTCAAGAGAGCCACGTAGCGTTTCTTTCCTCATTACAGAGGATCGAAGCCCAACCCTCTGGTTGTGCATATTGCGATACCGAGAGAGAAGGGCTGTTATGCCGTCCTGCATTTCTTGGAGGAAAAGCCGATCATCAACCGATATGGGTAAGGCAGGAAGGGCAAATATTCGGCTTAATTCAGAGGAGCTTTTGTCCAATTGAAGGATGTTCTCTTGCCGAGCAGCCTGACTAACCTCCAGTGCAGCAAAGGAAGCGTATTGACCAAGAATCTCCTGAAGGCCCTCCAGGTCTGTACTGGTGTTGACCGAAGGCGAAGGAGGCCGAAAAGAAGCAGAGGACAATCGCCCAAAGTGGTCTAAAATGTTCTGGACCGATTGCAGCAATGGGTCAGATGCCTGCACACAAAGAAGGAATTAGCAAAATGAACTAAGACCATGAGTTAAAGGAAAATGGAGACAGACTTACCACCCCAGAACCAGAACTGGAAGGCCGATCCACCAACACCTCAAATGCCTCAGCTTGTGGCTGCGCTAGTTCTTGCTGAGATGAAGGATCTGAGGATGATGGTTGTTGGGGGACAAGAGCCAGCGGCCATACGGCCTGAGGAGGAGACGGCCGAGCAGGAGAACTTTGTAGCAAGACAGGAGACTCAGCCCGAGGGGGCGATGATTGTTCAGAAGCGGCTGGCACTTGGACTGTCGGAACATGAGCTGCGGAAGAAACAATCATAAGAGCCGGAGGGGACGGCTGTTTAGGCACAAGAGACACCACTCGAGAAGAAGACGGCGGAGGAGCCGAAGATGACGGCTGCATAAAGGCCGAAGTCTGGTGCGCAGAAGTACTTGGAGATACTGCTTCTGGCGTTGAACAGTGCGGCGCACTAGTAGGCCGAGCATCTACAAGAGAATCAGAATCGAACAAATCAGAAATGTAAATGACCCCCTCCTCCTCGTCAATACGACGAAGTACGTTGTTTTTGTACATAGACCGAGTGTAGGCACTGTATTTTTGCATATAAGTCCTTATGATGAGTCTCATTTGGAGACACTACCTTTTAAGTCACGGAAGTCGTGGGAAACGAATGTCGGAAGGGGAAATTCAGAATAAGTATGTCATCAGATTCAATTCACATGTTCACTGCTTTCGTTCGTGCTGCGTTGGTGAACACGTTCAAACGTCAAACAGATTGCGGGCGTTCGTGTAGCGTTCGAATCGACGTTCGAACGGTGTCAGTACTTCTGGTTTTGTTGCTAGCCTCACGCCCAAGCCCATTTAACCCACCAAAACCCACCCAAAAATAATTAAAACATATAAAACACATGTCACAAATTAAAATAATATCCAACCTAAATTAAATAATTCACATACCTAAATGAAACAAATCAAATATATCACCTTCCCAATCAAACCAAATCTCCTCTCTAACTTAAGAAGATTTTTCCTTGTGAAATACTAAACAAAATATTCCCCCCATAATTACACAAATCCCATTCCTATTAAAACAAGAGAAACCCTAGCCTTTGCCTATAAAAGAAACACAAATCCAACCTTAGAACCCCTAGCTCATTCTCACAAAAACACAAAAGAAATAAACCTAAGATAGACGCCCAAGACAATAAGAACAATCAAACAAATAATCCTCTTCTCCTCATCTCTCTAGCAACCGAATACTCACACATCAAAACCCTCAAACTACACCATAACATCACCGAAAAAACTCCCCTTTACATCACCGAAACAGTCCCCAAATAGCAGCCCTCCATTCACCAAAAACATATACCTAAACCATAGCTTAACCACCGAAAATCACAGCCCAAAACAGTCCCTGCAGTGACCGCAAAATAGCAGCTCCAATACCCCCTTAAAGAACGCCAAAATAGTCCCTTAATACAGTGAAAATAGTGACCAGAAAATACAGCAAAACAGCAGCAAAACGGAGTAAAAACAACAGCAAAACGGAGGAAACGACAGCTCAAAACAGCAAAGTAGCGAAACGAGAGCAGTGAACCAGTGAACCGGAGGAGTTACGGAGCATCAACCCTTCCGACGACCGTGTAACGCACTTTCGAGAGACGACCTAAGAGGTTAGACTTGAGGGCATCCTTCTTATTTATTCTCATCTTTTTTGTTGTTTATTGGAATTCCTTCGCATGAGAGTCGTTTGTTGATATATGTTGTGGTCTTTGGATGAATGGAATATGTATTCTTTCTTGTGGTATATCGGATGGAAACCCGGACGTAAATTCCGTAGCCGAATCCGAATGGATGGTATTGCGGTTTGCACTCGGGATACAATGCCATGTACCACTTGAGAGATTCACACATTTCGTTTCATCCAACCTTGTATTCGAGAATGATTGGGTTGCTAGTATGTTATTTATTTTTTTAGCATGATTTAATCGTTAGTATGCTATTACTTTATGCATTTTAATTTCTATGCATTGTGATGTAATGCGCATGGGCTTAGTATGTTGGTCTAAAGGTTCTCAATTTGAGGGGAGAAAAGTCCAAAATGCTACCTTTACGACAATACTTTACCGCGTCGGACGAACTGTGTTTGATTGAATGTAAGATACGTTTAATCGGATATACGAAAGTCCATATTATTGTCTCATTCTTTTGTATGCATTGTAATATTATGCGCATGGGCTAACTAGGGTGGATTAAAGGTCCTCTATTCGAGGGAAATGCTTGAAGGCTACCTTTGCCACGATTGTGGGACACAGAAACTGGGCGACGTTGTTCTAGGCTCGCGACCTAGTGGGAGTACGGAGTAGTCCGCGGGGAACTAAACCGGAGAATGATGGAGTCGCCCCCGGTGTGAACCGGGACAAAGATTTAAGGCCGCACTCACCCCTTGCAAGGGAAGACCTCAAACTGTTGGGTTCGGAATGGTCCCTTACTTATGTCACTTGTGATGATATAATTTGTGCAATAAATCAACCGAGTCTACTCAATAATCATGCTTAAAGGGTACTTAGATCTAACATGCTTTCATCTAACTAACTCATAATCTAAGTTTGCATGCTTGAAAGTAAATCATTAAACGGTAAACACACATAGAACACAATGAACATATTAAACCATTCAATTGAAATAAACAAATAACTATTTGAATATAAACATAAACTAAGCAACCTATCATGCATTAAACTAACATTATCATGCTTTGACAATAAATAATAAACTAGGACAAATCATGCTTTAAACAATAGATAAATTACCTACAAACTATATCATGCTCAAATACAAGTTTGGATGGAACGAAACATATGTCTCTTAAGTGGTACGTGGCGTTGTATCCCGAGTACAAACCGCACTACTGTCCATTCGGATTCGGCTACGGAATTTACGTCCGGATTTCCATCCTATATACCACAAAAGGGAACACATATTCCGCTCATCCAACAATCACATCATGCCTCAACAAATGACTCTCATGCGATAATATTTTTAGAATAAATAAAAAATAAACGAAAGGTAATAAATAAAAGGTGCCCTCAGGTCTAACCTCTTTTGTCATCTCTCGAAAGCACGTTACACGGCCGTCGGAAGGGTTGATACTCCGTAACTTTTCTGGTTCACTAATCCAACGATTTTCCTCGCTGTTTCGCTGTTTTGGACTGCTGTTTTCACTCCGTTTCACTGCTGTTTTTATTGTATTTTCGGGTCACTATTTTAAGGTAATTTAGGGACTGTTTTGGCGGTTATTTGGACTGGTCTTGGCTGCGGTTTTGGAAGGGTTTCGGGGGCTATTTGTGGACTGTTTTGGCGGTTATTTGGACTGGTCTTGGCTGTGGTTTTGGAAGGGTTTCGGGGGCTATTTGTGGACTGTTTTGTGCAGGGGAATATGCGGCAGTTTAAGGCTTATTTCAGGGAGGTTTTGCGGCAGTTTAAGGAGCTGTTTTAAGGCTTATCTGGGTGGCAGTTTAAGGTTGATTTGTGTGTTTTATTTAATGTGGCTAGTGGGCTATTTTTGTTGTGTGAGGGGCGTGAACGTGGGGACTGGTGACTAAGGGCGTAGGCAGCGTGAGTTATTTGGTCTGTGTGTGCAATTCGTGAAGAGGGTTTGAAGGCTAGTAGCTTACGTGTTACTGTGAGAAGGCTAGTTGGCGTGAATTTGTGGCTGCGGGGCGTGAGGCAGTTTGTGAATGGATGTGGACGTGATGAGGGCAAGGGCACAGTTGCGTGGCTGAATGGTTAACGTGAGCAGGTGGCTTGATTGTGGACTGGCAACGTGAGGGTGCAGGTGATGTTTCTTTGCTAGGTGGGGGTTGCTTACGTGAATAGAAGATTTGTGAAAGGGGCAGATGGCATTAAAGGGGCAAAGGTGTGAAGCAGTGCAGTGGGATGTTGCTAAGGGCGATGTGGGGCAGTAACGTGTTTGTGAGTGGAGGGTGCAAGCAGGCATGAAGGCAGTCTGTGAGAGAGGCCTTGTGCTGTGTGCGTGAAGGAGCAAGTTTGGTGAAGGCAAATGGGGCAGTTTTTTGGGTGTTAACGTGTTGGTCAGAGGGTGTTAATGGGCTGCTGGAGGTCAGTTTGTGTGTTGAATTGAGGGGTGTTGGCTGAGAGCGATGGTTGATTTGTGGTCTGTGTGAGCGTGAGTTTGGTGGCCGAAAAGAGTGCTGTTAGGGTTTCTTATTTGTGTCCTTGCCGAGAGTGTGTAAGCTGTGTGGTTCATTTGGTTTGCTCTCGTCAGTGGAGGAGATGAAGGCTGATGTGGCTGTGAAGGGGCAGTGCGTTTTTATTTTTGTTTTTGAGAGAGAAGGAAGATGGAGACGTGAGAGTGGAGAGGTGTTAGGGTTTCATTCTTTTTTTTGTTTTTTTGTGTTAGCCGTCTCTGTCTAGAGGGAGAGGGTTGATTCAAGTTATATTTTATAGTTAGGGTTGTGCATGAATTTAAAAGGAAACAAATGTGTGTGTCTAATTTAATTATTTAAGGTAAGAATTTTATATTTTGGTGGGGAATTTCTTTAATTGGTGGGAGATTTATGTAATTTAGGAATGGATTTAATTTAATTTGTGAATTTAATTTAATTGGTTATAATTGGATTGGATTTTAATTTGATTTAGTTTAAATGGATTTTAATTTGATTTAGTTTACTTGGATTTTAATTGTATTTTAATTTACTTTAAATTAGTTAACTTTAATTTAATTTAATTTAATTTGTGACATGTATTTTAAAGGTTTTAATTATTTAATTTGTGAGATGTGTTTTAAATGTTTTAATTATTTAATTTGTGAGATGTGATTTAACGGGTTTGGTGTGTTTTAAAACAGAAGTCCAACAAGCGAACCCGAAGCGAAACAAGCGAGTTAAATCTGAAAAAATACTAATTTCCAACTTTACCCTTCCAACGTCCGTTTCCCGCGGCTTTCACAACTAAAGAGGTAGTGTCTCCATACGAGACTCATCATCGGACTTATATGCAAAAATACAGTGCCTACAACGATGTTTTGCCGCATCTTTTATTATGTCATTTACCCTTTGCATATCATTGCTTTATTTATGCATGCATTGCATTCTTGTGCGCATGGGCTAACTAGGGTGGATTAAAGGTCCTCTATTCGAGGGAAATGCCTAAAGGCTACCTTTTCCACGATGTTTTGCCGCGCCGGACGAGGTGCACCCGATTAAATGTGAAACGTGTTCCACCGGGCACACGAGGTCCTACATTGTGTATTTGTTTATCCATATATATGTTTGTGTCATTTCGGATGCCATTTTTGGCAATCTTGTTCGAACGTGTTTACGAACGCTACACGAACGTATGCATTCTGTCTCATCTCATTCCAACGCGTTTACGAACGCTACACGAACGTATGCATTCTCTCTTATTTCCATTCGAACGCGTATCAAAACGCTACTTGAACGCGCATGCATTTTATTGTATCATGCATCAGGTCTCATCCCGTTATCAAACGCTATACGAACGCGGATATTTTATTTATCGTTTGAACGCGTTATCAAACGCTACTCGAACGCTTGCATTTTGTTTACCGTTCGAACGTGTTTACGAACGCTACACGAACGCGCACACACTGGACAGATTCCTTTATCATGTTTCATGCATGTTTGTTCCTCTAGTCATTCCTTTCCCCATCATATGTTTAGTTAGCTCTCTTCAATATTTATGCACTTAATTGCCTCTCTTTAATATGCATGCTTGTACAATGATTGTTTATTTGCGTCTCTGTGTTTATCAATATAATGTTTATATGAAATTATATGATTGCCGTTATTCCAATTTATGCATGAACATAGAAGTAGATTATCCTTGGAAATATATGTTGCTTAGGCTTGGTTAGATTATTGCACAAATCATATCATTACAAGTGGCATAAGTAAGGGACCATTCCGAACCCAACAGTTTGAGGTCTTCCATTGCAATGGGTGAGTGCGGCCTTAAATCATTTTCCCGGTTCACACCGGGTGGCGACTCCATGTTATTTCTCCGATTTAGTTCCCATGTGGGCTACTCCGTACTCCCAATCGGGCCGCGAGCCCGGGACAACTTCGTTGATTTCTGTGTCCTACACCGAGCCTCCTCTAACGACGCCAATTCGGCCAAACTATAAAGGTTGTCCACGTCCCTATAACTCCCTCTAAGCCCTGAGGCAGACATCCTGCGTACTAAGGGATAAAGTTGCTTGAGGTGGTGCCAAAGAGACGCAGTCGGCCAAGTAGGCTCTGGCACTTCAGCCTCATCATCCGGATCCTACACAATTGGTACAGAACCGTATGAAGAGAAGCGCTCAAATAGAAGATGGTCTCTTGAAATTTCCTCGACTCTTAGACGCGAACAGCCGGATTCAATATATGGCTCTGTACCTTGGGGATCGGCTTTGACTGCACCGCACTCTCCTGGTAATTACTCCATAATGGGACCCTCGGCCGCTTCATCCTCATCAGAGGGAACCTGAACGATCGGCATTTCTGCAGGTCCCACCTCCTCGCCTCCGTCCATGGGAGCTTCGGCCCTCGGAGTTTGCTGTTTCGGGCATTGTGGAAGGTGGCTCAATCCTAAGCGCCTGCACAAGATACACAATTATGATTTCAGAGTACATCAAACTCATGTGCAAAAGAAGACGGGTCTCAAACTCATACCTTAGAGCGACGGACGAGTGGCACATCTGAATCTGAGCTACGGCTGAGGGAAGGCTGTTTCCTCTTGGCAGGCTTTATCTTATTGGGTTTGGCCGTCTCAGTTGCCTTTTTTGACCTCGTTGGCTCAGAAGACTTTGGGGACAATGGAATAGTAGGAAATACCCTCATAGAGGGCAGAGAAAAAAATCGCTCACGGGCAGGTGGCCAGAAACGATCAAAAGAAGAATGAACCGATGTACAAAAAGCAAAAAGAGCTATGACAAAAGAAGAAAGCAAAGAACGGGTTTCCGATGAGGATTCCTCTATGTCAAAAACTGAAAGGACTTTAAAACGGTCCGATGAAGCGCAATGCGTATGGAAGAAAGTAAGAGGTCATCCTTGAACAAGGCCAAGCTAACGGGCGATAAAGTTGGGAGAATACACCTCCACTCCAATCGTGCCATTGGCCCCAGTCAGAATGTCATGAATCAGGTCACGGCTGCATAAAAACTTGCGCCATATGCGAAGACCTGACTCATCATCTTCCGAGAGAGGGAGATCATGAACGAATGACGGGCTATTCCCCACTGAGAAAGGGAAAAAAGAGGAAACCCGAGAAAGAGTATAGAAATATTCAAAAGTAGTGCGAGTGAGGAAAGAAGATGGCCGAAGCTGGGTAAAAAGAAGACCGACACAAGGATAAGGATGATTCAAATCAATGGCGCCGAAGACAGGGAAATAAGCTCTCAACCAAAGCTGAACGAGCCATAAAGGACCAGAGGCAATGGGCGAAGCCCCCGACCGAAGTTGTTTTTGGAGCACGGCCAAGCCCCGATAAATAGCAGCTAGCAAGAAGGATGACAGGTCTAAACGACAACCATTGGCAAGATCTGAAGAGATGGGAAGGTAGCCCGCCACAGGCTTTTGGCTAGGGGTACAAATGATGTATTTGCACAGCCAATAATGAAGGAAAGATGTTTGCTCCAACATCGAAAGAGGACCAACCATTTTCGAAAACGTGCGAAGAAAAGAAGAGTAAGACGAAAATGACGAAGGGTCCATTGAAGGAGGAGGGAAACATAAGTTTGTACAAGCCGAGATAGGTGCGCCCAGGGGGGCCAACCCGGTGAGAGCACCGATGTCACGGAGAGTGATAGTAAAATGACCAACATGGAAAATGAATACATTGTACTCAGAAGACCAAAAGAGCAAGGAAATAGGAAACAAGCTGTGGTCAAGGGAAGGCAAAGCCAACGAAAGTTCAAAGAAGGAAATGAAACCATTCTTATCTAGAAAAGCACGAGTATCCGCATGCAATAACATATGTTGGAACCAAGACTCGAACGCATCGTCATGTTTGGTATAGTCTTCAGTAAAAATAGGACCAAGCGCGCACTGGTTGTAATTCTCGTCAAGAGTATGAACACCGAAAGTGCCCACAGAAGAGTCGTCCACTAAATTAAAGAAATGTTATGCCTAATTAAAATATTGACTTCCTAATCTAACAATTAAATGCCTAATTAACACCAATCAAATATTCAACCTTCCTAATTCACCAAATTTTGTCCCCCCCTCAATCCATTGATTTCCTTATCCAACACCAAATCAAATCCTCTCTTTAATGCCAAAATCCCTTCCTTGTGAGACAAGGAGAAGCCCTAGCCCTTCTCTATATAAACAACCCAAACCCTAAAGCTCACGGCCTGCCACAACAAGCACCACTTCACGCCAAGAAAACCTTCACGAAACCTTCACAGCCCTAAGGACACACGTCCATTGCTCCATTGACATCAGTAACACCCATCAAATAACTTGCCACTCACGTAGCCACATTCATGCACACCAACAATGCACACACGTAAGCCTTTAACAAGCCTGCTCATACGCTGCCCTCCAAGAAGCCACATCCCATGCAACGCCTTCACGTACACTAGCCACTAACCTTGAATAACCGAGAACTGCAGCCCCTTTAAACTACCCCATACACGCACCAAACTTCCAGAGCAAACCATCCCCAAAAGCACGCTCCAACCAGCCCCTAAGCTCACGTACACAGCTCCACACTGCAACCCTATTATTCACGCCAATCCAGCAACCAGTAAACACCCTCTAATACACTTACACTGCTCATATTTTAGCCTCTGAAGTGCGCCTAAACAACCTCCATTCCAGCCCTTGAAACACACCAATAAACCCCCCTCACTACAGCCATGAATATCACTTAAAATAATCCCAAACAACCCCTTAATTGCACCAAAAACTGCACCCTGAAATACTATAAAAACAGCCCAGTAAAACACTCCGGAAACCGCCCAAAACAGTCCCCGAAACACCCAAAACAGTAGCGTTAACACACCTGAAATAGTGACCAGAAAATACAGAGAAAACAGCAGTAAAATGAAGGTAAAACAGCAAGTAAAACAGCAAAACAGTGAGCTAAGACACTAAACCAGTGAACATGAGAAGTTGAGGAGCTTTACCCTTCCAATCTCCGTGAAACGCAAGTCCGAAAGTCTGCAAAAAAAGGTTAGACCTGAGGGTATTTTCCACATTCGTTTTCTGTTTTATTTTTATTATTTATTGAGTTTTGTTCGCATTATTGTTATGTTAAAATGCATGTTGTGGCCCTTGAGTAGATAAATGTGCATGTATTATGAATATGATGTGTGTTGTGGCCCTTGATTAAAATGAAAAATGTGTCGCCTCTTGTGGTATATAGGATGGAAACCCGGACGTAAATTTCATAGTCGATTCCGAATGGATGGTAGTATGATCTGCACTCGGGATACAACTCCATGTACCACTTGAGCAAACGACGCATATTTTGTTTTATGTTGTTTTGATGTGTTTATTATTCATTATTTAATTTCTGCATATTATTTGTTCGTGTAATGATGTGATCGAGCGCATGGGCTTAGTAAGTGCGATGAAAGGTCCTCTAATTGAAGAGGTTAAAATCATTTACCACGATGCTTCGCCGCGCCGGATGTAAGATATGTTCAATCGGGTATACGAAATCCGATATCTTTGAATTACTTTTGTTTCATATATATGCATTGAGATAAGCGCATGGGCTTAGTAAGTGCGATGAAAGGTCCTCTAATTGAAGAGGTTAAAACCCTTTACCACGATGCTTTGCCGCGCCGGACGATGTATATTCGATTGGATGTAAGATATGTTCAATCGGGTATACGAAATCCGATATCTTTGTATTTACTTTTGTTTCACATATATAAATTGTGTTAATTGCGCATGGGCTTAGTAAGTGCGATGAAAGATCCTCTAATTGAATAGGTTAAAATCCTTTACCACGATGCTTTGCCGCGCCCCTTATTATGTCTTGTATCTTCTTTTGCACATTATTGCTTTATTTATGCATGCATTATGAAATTCCATAAAGTCATCTTTATCTTTGTATGCATTGTAATGAAAAGCGCATGGGCTTATTGTATTGGATGAAAGGTTTCCCATTTGGGGAAGAAAAGCCTAAAAGGTTACCTTTACCACGATATTTGGAGCGCCCTTATTCCATTTGGTTGCATTATTTACATTTGTCCTGGCTTGATATCTTATTATTCATGTATCCATGTTACGATAACATTTGAGTATTGCTTCTCATGGTATATCAGATGGAAACCCAGACGTAAATTCCGTAGCCGATTTCGAATGGACGGTAGTGCGGTCTGTACTTGGGATACAATTCCACGTACCACTTGGAAAAATGCTCACATGTGTGTTTGTGTCTATATTAGTTATCTTCTTTGGCATCACGTCATAGCATGCTTACTTTAATGCATAATTGTATACTTAATTGTCTTTTTTGCATTATGCACTTAGTTGACTCTTTTTATTTACGCATGGACATGTAATGGCTATTTGTTTATGCTTCCGCACGTATAAGTATGATATGTCTATGAAATCACATGTCCGCAATGATTTGATTCGCTTTTATGTGTGCTTGCGTGGTTAGTGTGTGCTTGTGTTTCCATGAATACAATATGCCAATGAAGTTGTATGTTCGTTGCTACTTTGACGTACTTTCAAGCATGCAATCTTAGATGTAAGATATATGCAAATTTAGGTGTAAGTTTTATTTTTGCGCATATGAACTTAGAAGCATGATACTCTTGGAAATAAGTGTTACTTAAGCTTGATTAAATTATTACACAAATCCTTTCATTACAAGTGACATAAGTAAGAGACCATTCCAAACCCAAGGGTTTGAGGTCTTCCCTTGCGAGGGGTGGGTGCGGCCTTAAATCTCATTTTCCCGGTTCACACCGGGTGGCGACTCCATTATTCTCCGGTTTAGTCTCCCGTGGCTACTCCGTACTCCCGACTAGGCCGCGAGCCTAGAACAACATGCGTCGTCCAGTTCCTTTGCTTGCTGTTTGGCCCCCGTTTCCTGCTGTTTTGGACTGCAGTTTCTGGTTACTGTTTTTGGTTGTTTAAGGGACTGTTTTATACGTTTTTGGAGGGTAAATGGCTGCTGTTTCTAGGGTGTTTTGAGGACTGTTTTGGGCGGTTTCCGGACTGTTTTACTGGGCTGTTTTTATAGTATTTCAGGGTGCAGTTTTTGGTGCAATTAAGGGGTTGTTTGGGATTATTTTAAGTGATGTTCAGGGCTGCAGTGAGGGGGGTTTATTGGCGTGTTTCAAGGGCTGGAATGGAGGCTGTTTAGGCGCACTTCAGAGGCTAAAATAGGAGCAGTGTAGGCGTATTAGAGGGTGCTTACTGGTTGCTGGATTGGCGTGAATAATGGGGCTGCAGTGTGGAGCTGTGTACGTGAGCTTAGGGGCTGGTTGGAGCGTGCTTTTGGGGCTGGTTTGCTCTGGAAGTTTGGTGCGTGTGTGGGGTAGTTTAAAGGGGCTGCAGTTCTCGGTTATTCAAGGTCAGTGGCTAGTGTACGTGAAGACGTTGCATGGGATGTGGCTTCTTGGAGGGCAGCACATGAGCAGGCTTGTTAAAGGCTTACGTGTGTGCATTGTTGGTGTGCATGAATGTGGCTACGTGAGTGGCAAGTTATTTGATGGGTGTTATTGATGTCAATGGAGCAAGGGACTTGTGTCCTTAGGGTTGTGAAGGTTTCGTAAAGGTTTTCTTGGCGTGAAGTGGTGCTTGTTGTGGCAGGCCGTGAGCTTTAGGGTTTGGGTTGTTTATATAGAGAAGGGCTAGGGCTTCTCCTTGTCTCACAAGGAAGGGATTTTGGCATTAAAGAGAGGATTTGATTTGGTGTTGGATAAGGAAATCAATGGATTGAGGGGGGGACAAAATTTGGTGAATTAGGAAGGTTGAATATTTGATTGGTGTTAATTAGGCATTTAATTTGTTAGATTAGGAAGTCAATATTTTAATTAGGCATAACATTTCTTTAATTTAGTATATGATATTTTGGATTAGGAAGTTACAATATTTTAATTTGGTATAATTATATTTTATGTTTTATTTAATTTGGTAAATCAATCAATTAATATTTTATTTAGTTAATGTTTAATTTAATTAATATTTGATTTAATTTGTGTGTATTTTAGGGGCTATGGGCGTGTGGGCCTCTCTTGGTGGGCTAGGTGTTGTGTTGGTTTGGTGAGTGGGCTTAGGTGTGCATGGGCTAGATTACAAGGGTTTTGGTTTTTTTTTGGGCCAAAGGTGATCTAAACGGAGGTCCAACAAGCGAGCTTGACGCTAAATAAGTGAACAAGGATCTAACGAAATACCGATTCCCTTCCGATGACCGTTTCCCGCAATATCCTTAACTTAAAAAGGTAGTGCCTCCAACTGAGACTCATCATCGGGTTTCACATGCAAAAATGCAATGCCTACAGTATTGCACCTCCCGGTTGCGGATGGGTTACGCTCGTTGACAGCGGCTGGCCTCAGCTTCTCTACGCGGGGAGTGCAGGGAGCCTGATTCCACAGATTCTCTGGACTAAGGGATTGGCCGAGTGATGGGCTGGTCGAAGGCGAAGAGGAATGACCATACAAGTTTCTATCATTCCGATCTATACGCCTTTTCGGCGATGGAAGACCGAAAAATTTACCTCGATCTTCACTTCCGGTTCAATCAAGGTAAATTTGGGGGACAATTGTTGACATAGGAAATTCTAGTCACCTTGGAACGAAATCGCCCTAAGACGAAAGAAAGAACGAAGGGAGGAAGGACGATGGAGCGACGAAGAGCTTGAGACGACCGAATTAGCGATTAGGACGAAAATGCATGATGCAGTTGCTTCCACGATCGCAGCAGTTGGACGGTTTTCCCTCCACAACCGAGCAGTTGAGACACGCAGCTCAACGGTTACAGGCACGATCCAGCAACTGCAGGGAGATACTGGGACCGCCCAAGCAGTTTACAAGCTTCACTATAAAAGCTCAACCCACGATCAAGCAGTTGACAAGCACAGCCCAACGATTGAAGGCATGATCCAGCAGCTGCATGAAGATATTGGGACCGCCCAAGCAGTTTACAAGTTTCACTATAAAATCTCACTCGTACAGAGAGAAAAACCCCGATCAAATGAAGACTCTAACCTTTAAGACTGTAATTTGTGCGCTTGTGCCCCTTGAAGGCTTATTCACTTAATCAAACACCCCTTGCTGAGACTTTGTCTCAGGAGGTTTGAACCTTACACGCTCTTCTTTCTTCACGCATAAAAATTGCGCAAACAATCTCTATTAGTTAGGATTTGGAGTTTTTGTATCTATTAACTGTGTTAATTCTAAAATTTATTTCTTACTAAGGAATCATCTAACTATACTAGTAAAATTTAATAAAAGTTCTTTTATAAAATCTAAATTATTTCTTAAAGTATTAATGTTATTATTTTCAAAAAGATGTGCAAGATTATTAATTAACTTGTTTGTAATATTAATTTCTATGTTTTGTCCTAAATTTATTAATAGGTCTACTATAAAATTTTGTTGACTATTATTAGTGTGTGGAATATGCTTATATTGATTTTTTATGTGATCTATATTATAAGTTATTTTAAATTTTTCAGATAAACTTATTTTTATTTGTGTATAATTACTTATTTCAAGATTTAAATATTCTAATTTTTGAAAATTGATGCAAATTAGAAACCTGGACTACCGAAGTCTATTATATCATCTAAAACTTCTATTATTGATCTAATTACTCTTTGTTGATTTTTTTTTTTTTTGCTTTCTAAATTATGGAATTCTAATGGTAATTTTAATAATGAGTCTGCTAAAAATATTTTGTGATCTATTAATTTATCTCTTATTTTTTTTAGCTTACTTCTATTTGTCCACTCTATTAAACTAAAATATTGTATAAATTTATCTATAAATAAACTCATACGAAATTAAATTCTTATGTTAATTATTTTTTTAAAAAAATAAAAATCTAGTATTTTTGAATCATGCAATTTTCGTAAGATAACTTGATGAAATCAGCCTTCGTAACTACTCGTATATCGTATAAATGAATGTGTTATCATTAGTTTTTAACGGTACTACATTAGGTACTTGATGATGTATTATAGAAAAATCAGAAATTTGACGGATATAATGAAAAACAATTAGGGACCCAAAAGACTTTATACCATTTAATAATAAAAGATTCCAAATATCAGATATTAGTTAATATTTTTGTTAATAAATATTTAGTGGATGGAAGAAATTGTGGAATTTATATTAAAATATGTCTAATTTGTTAAATAAAACCATTGTTTTTGTTAATATGTTACTAAAGATTGTTCTCGACAGCTGTAGTTTTTATAGCTGTAAGATATTTGATAAACGCATGATATTTTCCACTTTAGCGTCTAGACGATCTAATTCCGAAATCCTAATTTCTCACGATTTTATTATTGATATGGGCCTCAAGTCCGTCCAAAATACAATTAACTAGTTAATGAATCTAACATATTTAAAAATATCATTAACATCTCTTTTAAGCGATATGAGAAATTATAATCCATCCATTTGAGACCTAACATCTTCGTTGCACACTTTCAGTAGAATTAACTTTGATACCATTAGATATTGGGCCGTCAAAATAAAAAATATTTGATAATTATCCTGATGATGATGTGATTTAGAAATTAGAAATTAATGTGATTTTACTTCACATTTCTTTGTTGAATAACCTATATGATATTATTATTAATAATTAAAAAATCATCAATTTTTGTTTCACAATTAAAGCTTCCAATTCTACAACAACAATAACATTTAAGCTAATCTAAGCCATTTAAATGGTGATTAATCACATATCAATTCGATTTGATCGAAAATCTCTGATTTAGTTTTGTGTAAAAAAAAAAAAAACTATTTTTTAACCGATTAATCACAAATTTTCGATTTTTGATTTTTAACCGATTTGCAGGATTACTCATATTCTTCTTATTTTTCCTTTTTCTTTTTTATTTTTTGAGATTTTAGTCATCTTTAAGTTGATGTTTAATTTTTATTTTATGATAAATGAATAGTTTTTAGTGATTTTTGGATAATATTGATAAATAAAATTTCCATTTTTTTAATTATGTAAAATATCAATTTTATCATTTCTAATTAAACCCTAAAAATTAATTTGTTACCGATTTTCAATTACACATCACCATTCCAAAACTCAGAATTATATTTTAAAAATAAAAATAATTCATAGACACAGTGTTATTAGCAAATCGGACCGATGTAAATATTAAAATAAAAAAATAGTTAAGGTCATAATCATGGCAGACACTATTAGGAATCAAATCATTTTCAAAGACACATGGTTATTAACAAATTAATTAATGTCCCTTGATAGTACAATCACACGTTATCACAATAAAATTATAGCTTGACCCGTAATCCCCTACTGTAATAATAATCCAATCCAATATTTGTTTGCGCTCCTCATCACCAAAACCCTTTTAAGGGGGAAAAAAAACAAATTTGGGTAACTTTTTGTATAAATTAGTCAATAATATTCACCAAAGGTTCAAAGCCAACAGATGATATAAGATTTATAATTTAATTATTTAAGTAATAGATTTGAATTTAAAGGAGGTATTTTTTATAAAAATTTCATATAATCAATGATTTGATGGTAGATTTTTAACGTTTTCAATAAATATATATATATATAATCACCATATCATCACAAAAATTCAATTTTTAAATTGGGTTTACCAAAATTAAAAATTATAAAACGTTTTAACAGTGGTCTAGTTTCTCACTACAGTGCTTGTGCCCTCGTCAACATTGATTTTATATTCCTTAGAAATTTGATATATGAACAACTCTAATTTGATAATTCAATAACATATATTATTTTTGATAATTGATAGTGTTTATATCGGGTTTAAATTGATTATATACACTCTTTTCACTATTGTTGCAAGCAATTTATAAGGGAGTTGTTGTTGTTTTTTTATTTTTTAATATTTTATTCTAAGTTGAAATTTATTATCATATGCTTTCATGAGCCCTTTCTACTTTCTAGTACTAATAAATGTTGTGTGAACGTTTGCATAATCTTTTGTCGATTCGTGTCTTAAGAAATTTTCTTGGCTCTACTTACCATTCTCCGCGTGTGATTGACCAGTGGATCTGTTTTGTTTGGTTAAAATACATATTAGTTTTAGCTGTTTTTTAGAGTTGATAATCTCTTTATTCTTTTGGTCTTTGACGTTTAGCTCCTCTGTATTAATCTTGGAATCTTTGTTCCGGCAATTTTTTATTTGGAGTGTGTGGAGTTGTGGGTTTTGGTTTGATTAAAGGTTTTTGAGCTCTTTGGTGAATTTTTTGTATTGGGGTTTTTTTTGAAGGGTTTTTGGAATTGTGAGTTGTGTGTTTTGATTTGGTGTCTTTGGGTACGGGAATTGTTGGCTGGTGGGTTTTACTTGTTGCTTGTGCTGTCTCTCATTTTGAGCTTTTGAATTTTGGTGATTTGAGCGTTATAAGGTTTTGGAGTTGTAGGCTTGGTTGGCTGTAATTGCTGTTATATTCTGAAATTGAGCACTGAGAACTTAGATTAGGTTGACTTGTGGTCACAATATTGGTGGTGTTTAGTTTTTGAATCTGCTTACTTGATGAAATGGGGAGTAATGGGTTTGATCATCCATTGAAAGATGTTGCCAAGGAGGAAGGTGTTAGCAGGAGCAAGACACTAAACAAGGATTTGGAGCAGACTGATGGTGTCGATGAACCAATGAACGGGGAAAATATGTCATCAAAAAAAGAATACAATGCACGCACTGTTCAGAAGGCAGAAAATCAGAAGACGAATTCCTTGGAGCAGTCATCGGCTGTGGGGATTTCTCAGTCTAAAGAGTGGGATGTTAGTTCTTCACCTCGACGAAGTTAGTATACTGCAATCTTGATTTGTAGTTTGTTCTGTTAGTATGTATGCATCAATTTAGATCTTATAAACACTGTTATAAGTTCTAGGTAAAATCTTCACAATAGTTACTTCATTAGGATGGCAACTTATTACCAAAAATTTATCACAATTTGTTTAAATTTTAGATTCGGATTGGATTCATGGGTTTTAATTATTGGCCTTGAATGTGTTCGGCTAATGTGAACTTGAGATCAAATTACTGAACTTTAGAGTATAATATGGGTTGTCCATCTGGATTCTCTAGTTTTCTGTTAGACAGCTGAACAAAAACTTATTTCCCTATTCACATCTCTTGGCAGAGCCAGAGGGCATAAGTTTATAATCTATAAAATAATATAAATATTTTTTTACAACCTAAAGGGCCAAACTTCAGAGCTAGATAATTAATGAATATTGCCGTTTTCTTTTTCTACAAAGTATATTAATATGCCCACTGATGATGCCAAAGTATCTTCTCTTTGAAGGTTTGGATCATTCACCAACTGATGGGAATGAGTTCAGATACTCAAAGTCCATGATAGAGAAGAGGATGATGCCAAGGCATAACCTGAAGTTGGATAGACTTTCAGAGCGTGAAAAGGTATATAAAAAAACATCTCATGCATGTGATGAGTTCTTCTGCTCGTGCCCACTCAAGAGCATGAAAAGGAGATAACAGACTCACGTGCACTTGACTGCAAGTTTTCATTGCCTGCTTGTATATGTTCCAGTACATCATGATGCAACCACTGCCAATGTGACCCCTATGCACTGAATATATATCTGGCTTATTTATCTAACTGCATTCTCTGAATGCTTTCTCCTGATTTCTTTTGTGGGAATGAAATAGATCTTATATGCAATCATCCTATACCTATTTAATCCATAGTGTCGAGCAAGAGTATTTAGATAATCGATTTATCGACATCATTACTTTGTAACTAACAATTTTGGGCAACCTGGGCTACTTGGTGTCTGGTTCTTTCCCGTAACAAGAAGTGTTTGACTAGTGGTATCACATTTTGGACCATCTGTTATGGCCTTTGGGTGAAAAATCAGCCTTTTATATTCTTGATTGTGGAAGGCATAACAAATGCTTATCCTTTTCATCTCTCTCTCAATGTGTTTCAAAATTATATTTCTTCTGATATACATGATTTCTCCTTATCTTTCCCCTCAGAAAAAGTTGATTGTGGAACTAGTCAGAATCCAAAATGATGGGACTGTAGAAGTTGATTTAGACAAAAGTGCCCCTGTAGCTTCAGAGTTTTTGGAGTTTCAGCCTGTTGAAGGGCCACCTATCATTTTGGATAACACCAGTTTTTCTGAATCCAAAAAATCAATCCCGAGATTGAATATTGCCATACTTGTGGTTGGAACGAGAGGAGATGTACAACCATTTCTGGCCTTGGCCCAGAGACTTCAGGCATGTTTGGCTTCATTCATTTTCCTCTTGTCTTGATGCACGTTTGCAATAATGTTTCTGTTGTTAAGTTACTGGTTCCTGTCACCAAGAATTTTTATTTTCAATATAGTCATATTGCATTCTGTAAGTGGTTAGATTCAGCATTTATTTAAAAATTTAATTTTATGCACAAAACCTTTTGAAGGTTTCATAACATGACAAGAATCGATCCATGAATGTGAATTATGCGTACAAATATTTGTTCCAGTAATATGCAGATCTTAATTGTTCTTCCTGTATATAATTTGTTGTGGAGAAGACTAGATTTTTTTCTTACTTGCAGTAATAGTATTGTACTCATTTATTGTAAAAACTTTATTTGGTGTTTTTCTCCAGGAGTTTGGTCATCGTGTTAGGTTGGCAACCCATGTTAACTTCAAGACTTTTGTAAGGTCAGCCGGTGTAGGCTTCTTTCCTTTGGGCGGTGATCCTCGGGTTTTGGCAGGATGTAAGAGGTCCCTTATGTCAAATATTTTGGTTTAATCTTTAATTCCTATATACTTTTGTATTTGGTGGTTATTTTGTTTCAGGATGCATCTTTTATTGTTCTTTTTGAGTTAACCCTCATGTTCTTTTGTTATAGATATGGCAAGGAATAAAGGTCTGATCCCTTCTGGACCGGGAGAAATAAGGATACAAAGAAAGCAGCTAAAGGCCATTATAGAATCTCTTCTTCCAGCTTGCACAGACCCAGATATTGAAAGTGGTGTGCCTTTTAGAGCTCAGGCAATTATTGCAAATCCTCCTGCTTATGGTGAGTCCATGAGAACGGAATGCCGTATTTTGCTTTTATTGTCGAGTTAATTTTTAGAAGAAAAAAATTAATTGTATTATATACTTTAGAAGTTTAAATCCTCCTTTGGGCAGTTAAATATGATTTGTAGATGAGGCCCATTTAAGATGGAAGTTTGGGCAAGTTTTTTCATCCGAGTCCACTTTGATGATTGGAGTCCTTGGGCATCCCTCATCATACATAGTTATGGATCTTGATGGCAGTTAATTAAGCATTCAAATATTTGATACAATATTTAGTTTAAGACCTTCAATTTGCAATTTAAGCTTTGATAGAATTGAAAGCAGGAAACAGAACTGATTCTATATCCATACTTATGTTTATTAATGATGAGGCATCTCCTTAACCTACTATGAAGATGATGTTGTAATGCTTGTTTGTGAGAAGGGACAATATGCAATAAGGATATGGAGAAAATTTGAAAAAAAATGAGAGCTGCAAATGAAATTCATCTTAAAATGATTAGAAATCATTGGTAAGTTTATTGCTTTTTAGTTTTTTCCCCTGTTGCTGAGTAGGTAATATAATCATTTCATTTGTCTCTCTCTGTGGGTCTAGAAGGTATATATGATATTGTCAGAATTAGTAATTCATGTTAACATTTATGAACTTACACTTGAATTTTTAATTTGTTCATCTCACTCATCTCATTTTATTTTCATCGTCGATATAAATTTTTGAATTGTGTACCATTAAACTTTGACATTTGCTTTGGATTGCAGGGCATGCACATGTTGCTGAAGCTCTTGGTGTGCCCATTCACATTTTCTTCACAATGCCATGGACGTGAGTTTTGACTATCCTTGCATGTTTTTATGTGTTTAATATTGCTTTCTTAACTTGGTGTATCTAGCTATAAATGTCCAACATTTTATACTTGTTATGCAATTAATTAATAAAATAATAGTAGAATTATTGGTCCTTTCTTTGCATAAGTTTTTGGGTTGAGTGTTGACTTAACATGGCTGGTTTGACCAAGAGGTCATGTATTTGAATCATTCGGCATGATTGCATTTGTATTTATATCAGAATTAGTATCTACTTACTACAATTGTTTTTGCTCACTTTATTCATCTAACAACCTCATTGATAGAAAGCCGTTCTTGTGGAGAAGCCTGTTGTAGATTTATTTTTCAAGTATGAAATTCATTCATAAGTAAAGACACCACAGAGGGTATAAATACATGGTCATATCATTTCGAATATAATATTTTGAAAAAATCTAAGACTCAAGCCTAGTGAGGACAAAGCCTGATAATATAAACACTATGCACTTTGTATTCACCATAACTAATCAAAACTTGAATTCACACCTAAATTTATTGTGGCCCTAGAAGAATTACGGGTTCGGCTTGATTTCTCAACCTCTCGACAAAAATTGGTGATTAAAAATTTCAAGACCAGAAGTGGAAAAACACAATACACACAGTGTTCTAAAACGCGTTAGGCATTAGTCAGGCGGCAGCTCGACGTCTAGCGCCTAGGGCGCCTAGGAAATTGTTGGAAAACCCAAAAATCGGCGCCGATCCATTGTTAATTTTGAAATCTGAAGCGATCAACGGCTGTTGACCATCGACGGTCAACTGTTGAATTTGGCGGCGAAAATTCGTCGGCATGGGCAGAAAAAGCCGCCCATTCTGACGAAATGGGGCCAGGCGCGACGAGCAAAAACGCGCCGCCTAGGCGGCGCGTTTTAGAACACTAAATACACAAAGTAAAACATAGGACCATTACAACAACAACAAAAAATTCATTACAAAATAACCAATAAATCTATAAAAATGCTCCTCATCCACTTTCAAATCTACTAGAGGAAGTCCCAGAAATCATCTGTTTATTGCTGCAAAGCCCCATGTACCTGCACAAAAACAAGAAGCCATACAAAAAATAAAATATCAACATAGATCAAAATGTAGTTGGACTTAATAACCTCCACATAAGGTCCACCCACATCTAAGAGAAGCAAAATTTAAACATAAAAGAAACTAAAAAACTAAGAAGGTAGAGATCAACGAGATGGGGAGAGGGAGAGCATGTAGGGGAAAGAAAATGATGAGAGAAAGGGAGATTGGAGAGTGTAAGGAAAGAAAAAAAAGAAAGAGGAGACGACATAGGAGAAACAGGCTTGAGACAAAAAAAATATAGAAAAAAGATGGAAAGAGTAGAGAAAATGAACAAAAGAAAGAAAACAAAGAGGAAAGTGACGAAAGAAGAAACAAATAAAAGTGGAGGAAAGGAAGAAAATGGGGAAGTTGAGAAAGTTCCAGTTACGGCAGGCGGCAGAGGAAGAAGAAGATAAACTTTTAGGGTTTTTTGTTTGTGAAGGGAGAGATTTTGGATTTCTAAAATTTTTCGTAAATAGTCCCCTTAGGGACCATAATGTTTGTTTCTTGTTATAGCTTAAAACAACATCTTGTTGAGTTTTTACCTGTCAACTTAAGCTTTTGAGTTTTGTGAATTAGTGGTAACTTAATAAATTCTATTGAAAAACAATGAAAAACTATACTTATTCTAGTTTAAATTATGTGGCTTTATTGGATACCATTTGTACTAGGTTGAAATTATAGGAGCATAGTGTCACTAGTTCGATGTTCTGAAAAACGGTACGCCTCTTAGGCCCTAGGCGGTGCCTGGCCATTCTTAGTTACCGGAAAACGGTGTGCTAGGTGAAGCTTCTTGGAAAAATGTAGATCTACGACAAACGACAGCTTCGATTGGCGTGTGGGTGGTGACGTTGGAACAATTGGCAGGTTTCAAGCTTGATGGACCATCGCGTGTGGCGAATAGTCACCAAAGACGCCGCCGACGGTGGCCTAAATCTCACAAATTTTTCTTCTATGAAAAATGCATGTGTGGTCTTTGAAAGAGTTCAAATCATTTTGATAAGAATTAGTTCGATCTGTTTTACTGAGAAGGTCTACGGTTTGAGTCCGTAAAGCCCTATACTAATCTCAAATAATAATAATAAACATACAATATTCTCTCACAATTTTTGCTTCTATGCCTAATTCAATCCAAATTTTCAAATCATAAACCTAATTGACCTCAATTTGTTAAATCCCAAACTTAATTAATATCAAATATCATAACTTAACCCTATTGTACCTTAATTTTCCAAATTCTACCTTAAATCAAATTTAATACAAATTTTCAAACACAAATCAAAGTTTTTTAAATGAAAAATAAAGCCGCTTAGCCCGTCCATCTAGGCTCCGCTTAGAAGGCCTAGATGCTAGGTGCTCTCCTATCGTACTCCTACCGCTTAGCGTTTTTTAGAACATTGGTCACTACTTTACTTGAATTATATCATTGGGCCATTGGCACATGATGTATGTCGCAAATTTGTTAAATGATCCTACAATCTGGTTGGTTAATGAGATAATTTTGATTTGCCTCATTTAAAATGAAGAGTATCTATCATTTTTTTTTTGTGGTGAAAATCAAATTTTTCCCCCACATAATCAAATTTTGTCCCCACAAAATCAAATTTTGCCCCCATTGAATCAATGTTGTGGCTACGCCACTAGCGGGATGTAATGTTTTTCCTTTTCAAGTAACTTAAATCATCTTCTGCTTCAAAAACAATGAGATAACTGACTTGCATAAAGTGATAAATATGATGTTTGATATATGGCCTAGTGAAATAGGAAGAAATAGAAGCAGAGTTTATGAGCTACAATTTTTTTCTTTTTGACTGACATGAATCCAAATATGCATGAGATTAGATACGAACAAGTGTATGTTATTGTAGTGATGTTAAAGGCATAAGGCACATTAAGGCGCAAAGGGTCCTAGGGCCTAGGCACATGGCTTGAAGGTGAGGACAAATTGTAATATATATATATATGTAAAAATAAGTATCCGGTCAATTAAAACAAAAACGCAATGGTGTGAACCTGAGCTTGAGCCTGAGCCTGAGGCGCGCCTTTGACAACTATGTTATCGTCTTTCTATTCTGGTTAATATCAAGTAAAACTTTGTTTGAGATTCCCTACTTACTTCTATTGTCAATAGACAGGCCGACTTATGAATTTCCTCACCCGTTGGCACGTGTACCTCAAAGTGCTGGATATTGGGTATGTTCTTGATGTAGGCCCCTCCATCATTTCTTGCATACATAATGTTGATTTTTCCATTTTGTTGGTTATGCCTTCTTACTTTTTTGACAAATTTGCATGTTGTCTTGTTTTTGCTGAATCCAGCTTTCATATAATATTGTGGATTTGCTGATATGGTGGGGTATAAGGAGCTATATTAATGACTTCAGGAAAAGGAAATTGAAGCTTCCTCCTATTGCATACTTCAGTACATACAATGGATCAATATCTCATTTACCAACAGGCTATATGTGGAGTCCCCATCTTGTGCCAAAGCCAAGTGGTAGGTTTGTTATTGTGCTGTGTCAATATTTTATGTGCAAATTTTTAATTTATTTGATGTGCCTTTTTAGTGATTACTATTTTTTTAACCACATTCAGCTGAGGTATATTACATCAATTTTAATTCACAACTTGATTTCTCACAATTTTCATCATTCTAGAGTGAATGGTTTTACAAATCTAAATGAATTTAGTATCATTGTCTACATTTCTTTTGATATATACATAATACATTACGTTTGTCTCTGCTCCAAAAGATTGTACTTCTTAATTTACTGTATCCTTCTCTTTTAAAGCTTTTCTTAATGAATACTTTCGGCTGCTTAGCTGGAAAAAAAAGATAAAAAAATTCAACTTCATCTGTTCTCCTTAACTATTCATGCAGTATGAATCAATCATTTATGTTAATTAGTAAGCTTCTATCAGTCTCATTCTTTCTATATCCTTTCAATTGACAACGCAAATGTTTGTGCCTTCTTCGATATAACTTATTGGAAGGATTGACTTCATTTACCTAATTTGCAGATTGGGGCCCTTTAGTTGATGTTGTTGGATATTGTTTCATAAACCTTGGGTCGAAATATCAACCGCAAGAAAACTTTGTTCAGTGGATTCAAAAAGGAACAGAACCTATATATATTGGGTTCGGAAGCATGGTATATGACCTCACTACTTGTTGAAATGATTTATACTGCAAGTGTCTTTTTCATGTTTTCTTATAGTTCCTTGTCATCGGTCTTTGAAAGTCATCAGAATCTCACTGGAGTAATTCTGATTCCTCGTATTCTTATTTGTAGTTTTTTTTAAAAGAACATTGTTTTAGATGAACAACTTTCTTTTTCCATTTACCATTAAATATTGTTTTATGATTTTTTTTTATTTGTTTTTTTTTATTTTGGCTCCAACCCCCTGTTAAAATAATTTTCTGGTTTTTTCATTTCTGCTGCCGTCTGATGATTTGTTTAGTACTACTCTACATGTCTCTTGAGTTTTCTGCAATATTTTAGCAATGGTTCAGATTGTTTATAGGATTTTTCTCTCTTCATGAATGTTAGTATTGAGAAATGCATTTATTACTTGTTAAGCCGCTCGAAGATCCCAAGAAAACGACAGAGATTATATTGGAGGCACTGAAGGATACCGGACAGAGAGGGATAATTGATCGAGGTTGGGGAGATCTTGGAAATCGTAAGTTGTTTCCAATATGTTACTGTTTTCTGGCTAGGTGGTTGATGCTCAAATTTTTGATGCTTAGTCATAGTATAAGTTACCAATTATAATTTATGGGTTAATCTTTATCTAATTTTGCATCATGTCTACCTATGTACTATGGACTTGATGAAGACTGCAAAATATGCTTGAAATTTGGAATGTTAACTGAAGATTTTACTATATAATTTATCTTTTATTTTAGATGCGTCTACCTTTGTACATTGGTACTTTTCAACACAGGACATAATTCTATTTAAAATTACCTTCTAGAAAAACTTTCATGTTCAAACTATTTGGAACATATTCAGTGGCAAGGATCAAATTCAACAACAAATATTTGGATTAACACTTGATCTTATTACTCAGTTCATTCCTTAATCTTCAACTGTATTTTTTGCCACTATTGGTGTGATATATGTTCATTCTGAAGATAATAATTCAGTTCTTTTTTTTTTTTTTTTTTTATTATTATTATTTTTTTATTTATTTCAGATGTTTTTATAAAGTGCCCTTTGTGTAGATTTATATGATCCAAGATATATAAAAGTATATGCCTATTGTCAAATTTGAGCATTTTCACCAACAAGTGATGCATTTCGCTAACTCTTGTTTCGTAATGCTCGTAACTGTCAAATGTTGACATTCTCAAGAGTCAGGGGTCTGCTCTGAGAAATACTTAAACATCATACATTATCTCACCAGTATATTTAAAATGTTTTTGAAAAATTTGTTTCTGTTTTACAAGAAATAGACTTGTGTAATATGTCTAAAATCATGTTGCTTCCTGCAGTTACAGAAGTTCCTGATAATATATTCCTTCTAGAGGACTGCCCTCATGATTGGTTGTTTCCTCAATGCTCTGCCGTGGTGAGTTTTCTTTTATGCTCTCTAAAGTGAACTTGTGTGGTTATTGCAAACGTTAGTATGTTGCATAATTAAGGAATGTATGTTCAGAACTCAGATAACTGATAGCATCACTCAAATTTTGTGGAGAGGAAGATTTTGTGGGAGTGACGTGTTCATAATTTTAAATACGAGTGGACCTATAAATGTTTAATAATATAACTATAAAGATTTTAAAAATCAACAAATTAATACTTCTAAACATGGAACCAAAAAAATATCATGTTGCTCTTTAAAATGACTTGTTGAATATGACATAAAAGATAAAATGAATATCAAGTGGTAAAAGTTGTTTATGTTATAAAATGAATATCAAGTGGTAAAAGTTATCAAAGAGCATATAAAATTATCAAGCTGTTGGGTGCAAGTTGCAAGGCTTCAATCTTTGCAAAGGCAACAATTAGACATACCCCTATACGTGCTGGATTGAGATGAGAAAAACAAAGTATGAAGGCATGGCACACTGATCCCCCCGCCTTTGGTCGCCATGGATGATGTGGAATTGTTTATTAGTGCATTCTCTTTTTGAATGTGTTATTTTGTTTGTAAAAATTCAGTTAACTTGAATCTATATGCCCCGGATGTGCAGGTTCATCATGGTGGAGCTGGAACCGCAGCAACAGGGCTAAAAGCTGGGGTAAAATTCTATTGTGTTTCATTATTGTTCTAAACTTCATTCTTAATTAGTTTTTACATTATGAGAGACATTAGGTCATATGACTGATTGCCTGTATGTAAGCTATTTGACTGGCTAGTCTTGTCTGACATCAAAATTATGAATTATAGTGTCCAACAACCATAGTTCCTTTCTTTGGAGATCAGTTCTTTTGGGGTGACCGAATACACCAGAGAGGGCTGGGACCTGCACCAATACCAATATCTCAGCTTACTGTTGAAAACCTTTCAAATGCTATAAGGTTTATGCTACAGCCCGAGGTAATTTTGCAATGGCTTTCCTTTTTTTATGAACTGAAAAGTGATACCCAACATAGTCTTGAGGCATTTCCGTTCTTGACTTTGGACTCTCAGGTGAAATCTCAAGCAATGGAGTTGGCAAAGTTGATAGAGAACGAAGATGGCGTTGCCTCTGCGGTTGACGCTTTTCATCGGCATTTACCTGATGAGATACCAATGCCTTCTGCACTACCAGAAAAAGATGATGATCCAGACCCTTTGCAGTGGTTCTTTATTCAAATCGGAAATTGGTGCTGTCAGCGTTGTGGTGATCTGTAAACTTCATAGATCAACCTATAGTGTTTTAGGTAGTGTTTCCCTTCCCAATTTTCTCTCGTTATTTTTGTTCATATGTGATTTTAGTTGAGCGATCCATTCTTTCCTTCATGGCGTTTCTGTATGTGTTTCCTTTCATTCATGGCTCTGATGTACCTGTTTAGATTGATAGGAATAGAAAAAGAAGCATATAGATGTAGATTTCTCATAGCATTTACACTAGTATCATGTTTCTCCTGCCCTTGTGTATAATGACAAAGCATCAGTAATGGTATTATCAACTTAAGCTTGATTATCAGATTTATTTATGCTGTCCAAATTTACAAAATATGTGAGCAGGATTCGAATCTCGAAATCCTGTACAACGAAATAACTATTTGTTTAATGATACACATTTATTGGAACGATGGAAGGAAAGAAAATGAGCATGACATTCATGAGTGTACAGAGTAGGTAGTTAGTCAGATAATGTATTTATTAGGGGTGGGCATCGGATCGGATCGGGTCAGATCCGATCCGATTCGATCCGTTAATATCGGATCGAATCGGATCGGATTTGGCTATCGAACCCAATCGAATCATGTTTGGTTCGTTTGTCGAATTTCGGATCGGATCGGATAAATTTGATAACTATCGAATCGAATCGAATCGGATTTTATCCGATTTGATAACAAATCCGAATCCGATAAGGAATCCGATTTGATAACGGATTCGAAATCCGATAGAGAATCCGATTTGATAATAAATCCGATAGTAGATTCGATTTGATAACAAATCCGATTTGATAACGGATCCGATTCGAAAAATTATCTGAAAATTTGTAAATTCGTAACAATTTTATCAAATCGGATCGGATAATTTAAAATTCAAATCAATTTTATCAAATCGGATCCGTTATCGAATCGGATTCGTTATCAAATCGAATCCATTATCGGATTCATTATCAAATCGGATTCTCTATCGGATTCGAATCTGTTATCAAATCGGATTTATTCGATTCGTTAAGTATTCGAATCGGATCAAACAAATCCGATCCGATCCGATAGGCTATCAAACCTTATCGGATCAAACAAACTAATACTAATCGGATCGGATCGGATTCGGATTCGATCCGATCCGATCCGAATCCGATAATGCCCACCCCTAGTACTATTTATGCTGTCCAAATTTACAAAATATGTGAGCAGGATTCGAATCTCGAAATAACTATTTTGTTTAATGATACGCATTGATTGGAACGATGGAAGGAAAGAAAATGAGCATGAAATTCATGAGTGTACATAGTAGATAGTCAGTCAGATAATGTATGTGAGCAGGATTCGAATCTCGAAACCCTGTACAACGAAATAATTATTTTGTTTAATGATTCGCATTGATTGGAACGATGGAAGGAAAGAAAATGAGCATGAAATTCATGTGTACATAGTAGATAATTAGTCAGATAATGTATTTATGCTGTCCAAATTTACAAAATATGTGAGCTGGATTCGAATCTCGAAACCCTGTACAACGAAATAACTATTTTGTTTAATGATACGCATTGATTGGAATGATGGAAGGAAAGAAAATGAGCATGAAATTCATGAGTGTACATAGTAGATAGTTAGTCAGATAATGTATTTATGCTGTCCAAATTTACAAAATATGTGAGCAGGATTCGAATCTCGAAATACTGTACAACGAAATAACTATTTTGTTTAATGATACCCATTGATTGGAACGATGGAAGCGAAGAAAATGAGTGTATATAGAAGATAGATAGTCAGATAATGTATTTTGCTATTTTCTACTAGAATTGCAAGATTTACACCCATTACTAGTCATTGCTTGTAAAGTTTGATATCTCACTATCTTGATTCCATGTAATTGCTTGAGCCAACAGGAGCAGCATAAACACCCCATTGGAAATGCAAGTCTCCAGGTCCCTGATCATTCACCATAAATTTCTGTTCGCCATGGATGAAAAACTATAATCTTTCTTTTCCCTCCTCACGAATCATAGTTGTCAAAGGCACAGGCCACTATGGAAAGGTCGCCTGACCGGTGCACCCCTTTGAGATGTGTCCAGGTGCACCTACACGTGCCTTCCAAAATGGGTGAGAAAGCCCTATTCGAATTGACCAATCTACAATCAAGTTGTATAACATTTCTTTAATATATTAAGATAGGTTTTGGGGCAGGTTTAAATTTCAACAAACACATTAACTTGTATTATCAGTATTTATATTATATATTTACATTGTTTCCATTGAAGATGAACTTATTAGAATTGTATGTATTTTGATATATTTTCAATGATTTCTCTTTGTTTTAGTTGATTGGATACTTAATAATTCTTTTAGCAATTTGCGTCTCACCCTCATCAGTCGCACCACTAGGTCCAATGACTCTTTATGCCTTAGTGCGCCTTTAACAATACTGTCATGAATCACACAGTCTGAACCATTTATCATAGAGATATGTTCCCACTAGGTTGAATTTATATTTTTTTAAATCTCCAGTATATATTATAAGTAGCAGAGTTGTGGTTGCAGCTCCCTCAGATGCTCCATGAATCTGCATACTTATTACACTAGATGTGACTTTTTGAAAAAATTTGGTGACATTATTATGTTTTTTAGCATATGCCTTAAGATACACATTAACCCATTACCTTTATGTGTGCTTCAGATCGCAGGCTGGTGCAACTGCTAGACTTGAAGGGCATGCCTTCGTAGTACCCCATCTTTGTATCTTTTTGACATATTTGACCACCACCAATACAAAACCCTAAGCTTCACAGCCATTTATATTTCCTCTTTGTTCTTGTTTCAAAAGGTTTTTGCTCTTGTTATAATTATTATTTAAATTAATTTATCAAATTGTCTACACAATTTTATTGCAAGTTTGGCATCAATGGGATTGCTTAAAAACATGGAAACCCTATATAAAAAAAAAAGGCATTGGAGTTTGCTGCTTGTTCTTTCTATAACTAACCTCAATTTCTTAATGTGAAATGATGCTGCTGCCAACTTCTTGTGTTTAAATATTGCATGATCAGAAAGATTCTCTTTTGTTGCATTGTGAATCCTGGGATTATTATTTGATTTTATAAAGTTGAAATCTCTGGGCCCAGTTTGAACTTCTTGTCCAAATTACTATGTCTTCAAGTGTTGGAAGCAACATCAATGACATAAGATTGATTCCTCATCAATCATGGGCATAATTTATGTTCTTATCATTTACTGAAGTGGGTTAGTTATGTCCTTTGGATGTCTCCTAATGACTGTCAGGTATCTGGAGGGAATATTTGCACACTAATATTCTAAATAAGATGGTAAGACTTCTCACTTTATAGAATATAAAGATGATTTAATGTGTGTAACATTATCTTATTTTTCCTTTTTTTTTTTCAAAAAAATTATTTTTACGACTCGAACTTGTGACTTTCAAGTCAAAACGGAATAATCTTATTATTACATCGAGACTCATCTATTTAGTCTAATCATTTAGAGCCTGAGAATGATTCAATGACTTAAGAATTTGTATTTTTCTGAGCTCATAAAAATTTAGAACGACAGATGAACAGAACACAGAGCTAGCATCATAAAAAAAACTTTCAAACTTATTTCTAAACCAAAGCAGATGATAAGAAACTACACCATTCTCTTAACACTTCTTAAAAATTTTGATGTCTCTCCATCTAGACTCCATGTAATAGCTTATATTAGCAGGAGCAGCATAAACTCCACATTTGAAATACAAGTCCCCTGGCCCTTTATCCTTTGTAACAAATCTTTGAACACCATCAATAAAAACAGTGACCATCCCATCATCCACATCATGAATGATATTTAGCCGAAACCACTTGTCATAGAGATCAGTAGCCACCAGCTTAGTGCTGTTACTGTAATACCTCATGTCGCCGTTATATATCCTTAGGATCAACGTAGTAGCCCCGTGAGCTGCGCCATGAATCTGAGCTATGGTAGCACCAGAGGTTCCGTTTGGCACAAAACCATAGCCTTCAAATTGCCAGACTCCTGATGAATAGTCCAGGCCCTGCATATATATAAAGATTAAAAATAGCATGTAAAGTGTCACTGTCTTTTAAAAACACAAAACTGTTATTCAAAGAGAAAGAGTTGGTGGTTACATGTATGCGTATTTCTGTACGCGGTTGGGTATGACTGTTGGGGTCGTGGGGCTTGTCATCTGCGTAGACCCATAATTTGTGAACATTGTTTTCAAAGCTGTAACGTTCTTCGAGTGGTACGTCGTATGGTCTTTGCAATTCCAAGTTTTCAGGTGTCAATGCTATAGGGCTGAAGCCATACGTGGGATCGGCGTAACACTGAACAATGTTGAACTTGTTCAATAAGATCATAAGAACAATAAAGTAAAGCATGCAGTAGTGGGACTGGACCATTTCTTTCTCAGTCACTTCGCTTGGGATTGTGAGAACTCCATGAAGCACAAGGCATGTATATATAACTAATAATTAGGAACTACCCACACCTTTTTTTTCCCCTTTAAATACCTAGCCCTCATAATAACTCGATCACCAGTTCAGTTCGGATCTAAACCGGAACCATTCCGGTTCCATAAGATTGTGGAACTGGGGATCGGAACTGGACCGAATGGTTTCGGTTCTTTTTTTTTTTAATTAATTTAAAAAATTAAAAATTCATTTAAAAAAAAAAATAGAAATGAGATATTATTAATATTACCAAATACAAATAATGAAAAACAATTATTACATTAAATTAAAAACTTAAATTAAAAATAAAAGAGCTTGAACTTAAATTTATAAAAACTTTAAGTAGCCTATGTATTCTCTTGGGGTGAGAGGAATCAAAGCTCACGTTGTTTTATTATATTTTTTAGATAATTAACTCCATTATAATTATTGACTCATCGTTATTTGTTCTTGCGGTTGATCCTTCAGCTCTCATTCCGCTTGTAAATGCATTGTCGAACAAGTTTTCAAAATCTTCAGGGGTATCTTCTTGTTGCCTTAGATAAGCTCTAGTCAAATCATCGACACATGCAGTTGCTTCTAAGGTGTTTGGATGTAATGAAAACTGTCTCGCTTCCAAAATATTGTCTCATAAAGGCTTGTTCAATCACAACGGTAGAAACTGGTGCTGTCAGCACCTCTGTAGCAATAATCGATAAAACATGATAGATATTTTGATGTCGGTTTTATCAGTCAAGCGTTTGAAATTTTTTACCTTCAACGCTTTCAACAGGAAACTCAAAATTTGTTGATAAATAATTATTTAATTTCGGATTGTTAGTCGTGGTTTCCTTCTGTTTTCTATTTCATTGTAGTAACCAATGATCACATATGCTAAGTCTTGAATTCGGTATGGGTTAGCTACTAGATTGAGCTACTGAGTGCAGGTTATATCCAGTGACATAATCATTAAATAATTCCATTAAATCATTTTTTACTCCATCTAATATTTTTCTAACATTAATTTCATTCTATATTCCTAAAAATTCATATTAAGTTTGTAAGCTACCATTCAAATCTTTAATATAAATTTAGGATAAAAAACTGTAGCAATAAGATAAAATAATTGATTTTTTTTAAAATAAGTCAACCATTTTCTATTCATTACAGTAATAGCATCAAATAAAACAATATAATTAACATGTTGAAAAAAACTACATAATACATCTTTATATACAAAAGCTTAAGTTAAAAGAAAATAAGTTGAATTCCAACGAGTTGGAACATCTCGTGAAAATTTATTAGTTTAACACCATTTAATTTAAAAAAATTGGTTCATTCTCTCATAACATTAAAATATAACCAAATACAACTAAGTGCAACCTTAATAGGATTAATGTGCATTTCTAATTCAGTCAACCATCTTGAACAAATAAATTAAGGACATGACATGTGCAACGAACATGAAAAAATTGGCCCCCCAAATTTGGTTGGCATATTTATTTTAATTCTCTAATTGATGAAATATTTACAGATGCATTGTTTAAACCAATTGTTAAAATTTTACCTAATATACCATATTCATCAAAAAATACTCTAATCATTATATAAATATTATTTGTAGCATGTTGCTCATCAAAAACTCTAAATGCAATAAGTCATTTTTGCATGTTCCATGATGCATCAATCCAATTGTTGATTCACAAATTTGGGCAAAATTGATCCAATCACATTTTCTTGAAATTGATCAAATCAATCTTTAATTAAACATGTTATAAGCATACTCAAACAATCAATTCATTCAAATCATGCTCAAAACAAATTTACCCAAATTTTAAGCCCTAAACTTTTCATGCTTGAACCTAGGCTCTGATACCATTGTTGGTTTAAATCTAGGTCCCAAGATCATACAAGTCATGAAAACATGCGTGAATACACCAACGGAGGTAGCAGAATACTCACATCGATCGGTTGAGTCGATTTGGTGACGATTGAAGGCCAAAAACGCACTGCCTTGGCGCATGAACTGCAGCAGTCCACTGTCTCCAAAACAGAAATTTGAGATGCGAAACGGAGCTCCTAGCTTCGTCGAACGGATCCCGGCTCATGGTCGAACCTCCCTACCACCTTCGCAAGACTCGTAGTGTGCTAGCACTTGCGGTTATCACCATGAAAAACCAACTCTTGCTTCCCTAGTTCACGCCATTTCTGGTTCAAAACCAGTGAAGAAATTGGACTGTGGGCGTGAGAGAAGAGAGCAAAATGAGAGAGAAAGAAATTGTGTATTAGTTTTTTTGAAATGAAAGTGTAATAAATTTACCTTAATATTTTCTAAAAAAAAAATATATTAAAGGTAATACACAATATTGGCTTTCAAAAGTCAATAAACAAACTTTCCAACAACTACACTATTCAACAACTTTTATCAATCAAAGTGACAAGTTGCTTTGTCAATCAATCAATCAATCACATCAATCAATCACATCACTCAAAGTGACATTTGATTTGACGCTTGATGTGACGAATGATTTGACGCTTGATGTGACTTGCGTTGCCGCACTCGAATTCGAAATACGAATGCGCTCGCAATCACACTCGGGCTCGGGTTCGCTAATTCCAAATTAACGATTTTTCCGTCGCGTCGTAATTAGATGATTACGCCTAGCGAATTCACTATTCACGTCGCTAACGAATTAATTCTAAATTAATTCGTTCGCCCGAATTAAAATCTAATTTTAATTCCGCGTCGAAATCTAATTTCGTTTAATATATCGAATATATTAATTTACCGATTAATTCCAAATTAATCATTCTCTCTCTTTAGACGATATTTTATCCTAGATAAAATATCTCCGTAATTAATCCTAGATTAATTTTCTCTCTCTTTATATATAATCCCAGATTATTCAAGAGTGCGAGTTGTGCGTCATCGGTGGATTATCGGGAAGCGACCCATGAGATCTCCGGATAAGTTGGCAGTAAATACGGTCGTCGGAGTATCCGAATCACGTACGTACCAAGTACTACGTTCTACCGATTTACGAGACAAGGTCGACTCCTAGCAAAGCACCAAGTCTACCCAATTCTCCGGACATATCCATCTAAGAATATTAAGATCTGTATCAAGCGTAGTATACGATTGTATTGTGTATATCGGTCCAGTATCGGATAGTCACGTGCTAGGCCTGGGGCTGGATAAGTGTCTGCCCCGTACGAAGCACATGTCGGATGTCTGGTAACTAGTCTCTATAATCGGATATACATGACCTTGTCATAATATCCCGATGGCCGCGCAGCACTTAAGAGCACTAATACCGTATCCTGCGTGACATCATCTCCACTATGACTGGAGTGATACTTCCGTCTTGACATCACATCCAATACACTACGATTCTCAATATACCCGGCATTGGCGTACACAGAACCGGTTAGAGTCCTAGACGACCTCAACTAAAGTATATCGATTGTCGTAAGCATTAGCGATGTAAGTCTCAGGTTAAGACTATACACACCTACCTTGATTTCGGCCTCCCATAGACACATAGTCATAATACCAATGGGATTCCGAGGGGTCTATCCAGAGCGAAGCTGTTTCCCGTACCATCGGTGAAACACGACCTCCTATCGCACTTGCATAAGTATCCAATACTTATATATATGAGAACTATGCCGTTGTGCCCTCACAACGCACACAAGTGCAATACTAGCCTATTCCGCATTATCGATGTCCAGTCTCGATAATACTCCGGCTAGGGATATTTAATGATTAATCCTTCGGGGACTGATACTGTCTCATATCATTCTCAGTCCAGGAACTAATCATATGGACCTCTCTTCATTTATATATCTAAGGTGATCTAATCACAAATGATGAGAGTGCAATTTCCTCGTCACATAGTTATTTTGCTACAACAACACTATGATCTGTACAAATAGTGACGCTATGGGTCATATTATCCAACAATCTCCCACTTGGCACATAGCCAGTCACTCGAGTGTCTAACACCCGAACTATGTACGGTTCGCTCAAATTGCTGAGGAAAGGTTTTCGTCAGCGGATTTGTATGATTATCGTCTGACGCGATTTATACGATCATCACATCGCCACGATGTATGATCCGAACGAATCAGATGATATAGAAGTATATATCTGGATCGTCGATGAGACCTTTAATTCTTTAGCCTTGTGCTGACGCCTAGCTCAGCTGCTAACAGAACTATATCTAATCTAATTAGATTTATTATCGACCCAAATGGCTTCTATTGCTGCCTCAGCTGCAGCAATAATCCGCATTTGTTGTTTATTCGGCAACAGTATCTTGCTCGGAAGATTTCCAGCTCACTGTCCCGTTATTCAAACTTTATAGTACCGCAGTATTTTACTGTTTGGAAACTTGCAGCAGTGATCCCAGTCACTTCAAGTTCTCCTTCTCCATAGTTTTAGACAGCATCTTTAGTTCTCTAAGATACTAACAGATGTTCTTAACTTCAATCCAGTGACTATCACTTGGATTGACCCGATTGTGACTCCATATGCTCGAAGCGTATGAGACACCCTATCAAGTACATTTTAAATGTACAATTTCCCAGAGAGTGTTAACAACTCCAAATCTATCCCAGTAGATCTTTATTCCTTGAATAAAGGTTGTTACTCCCCAGAATTCTACGGAGAATTTCTATTGAAAGAATATCTATGAAAGCCAAGCTTTCACCAATTGCTTTATGGGAATTTCACTGTCAGTGCGCTCTCCCACTAACCTCCTTATATACACAAGAATTATTTCGTTTTGATTCAAATCATAAACCATTATGATTATTTCAAAACGACAGTTCCAAGAACCTTATGCTTGCATTAATCCAAACATGGATCGAATAACCCGCAAACCTCGTTTGTTGGTTATACAAAATCGTCAGGATGTTTTAAACATCCTCCAAAGGTTTCCTTTTCAGGAAAGCGATTTTGATCTGCATCTTCAAAATGGATTTCTCATGGCAACAGGTAAAAGGTTGAACCGTTATTAACACAATGTTGATAACGATACCTTTCCGTCAAAAGCCTAGCTTTGTACGTTGGTATGTTGCCTTCCATGTATGTCTTCCTTGAAGACGTTAATGTACCAATAGGCACAATGCCTTGTGGTACAACAACTAGTATCCAAAATAGTTGTTATACATGGAATCCATTTCGGACTCATGGCACTTTGCCATAATAGGGAGTCGATACCTCGTATCACTTCCTCAAAACGTAGTCGGATGGTACACCTCCATAAGATTGACATCTTTATGAGGTTAGATCAGAAACCATACCCTAGGTTGTTTTCTGACTCTATCCGATCTACTAGTTCTTGTGTATTTGAAGATTAATGGTATAGATTCATCATAGATGAACTATTTGTGTTCCATTAAGGACTTCGTGCCTTGAACAGTATTACTCCGATTTTCATCGAGTATCACTATCCTCCCACTGACCACTGCATATCGTATTCCTCTCAGGAAAACCGCATGGTGAGCAACAATCATATTGTTCTCATGTGAGATTTATAAGTACTATACTTAAGTTTTCCTTAGGATAACCTATATTGGCACTTATCCAATTTGGGTCTTTTAGTTGGTATCATCCAAACGTTATGCCTAGCATACCCAAATTATCAGGAATGAGAAACCCCGTTTCTTTCCTGTTCATATCCTATATGATATCTGTCAAACAGATTTATATGGAACCTTATTCTAAATAAGTTTTGCACTGTAGATACATATCCGTTGAAGGAAATGGTAGCTCAGAGCGACTCGTGATAAACCTTATCATGTCCAAAAAAATTCGGTTTTTAGTTTGGACACACCGTCAAACTGACGTGTCTCGGGAGGAGTCCTCATCTGAAAGAATACTATACTCTTTCATGTATGTTTGAAACTTACTGCTTAAGTATTTTCCATTACGGTCTTACCGTGACGGCATAATACTACAGTCGATCTGTTAATCTACTTCGTGTCGAAACCCTAATAGTTTCCGATCTGTGTTCTTCAAAAGAAACACATAACCATAACGTGATGTTACATCCGTTAAGGTCACGAAATATTCATGTTCACATCTAGCCTAGCTAGATATGGGCCCACTAACTTCACCATGAATAGGGCTAACAGATTGTGGCCTTTATACTATTACCAAGTAAATAGTATTTTAGGTACTTTACCTAATAAACTAGATTCGCAGACTTTATTTGAATAGTCAAATCAGTCCTAATACCCACTCTTCAAAAGTGTGGATATACGAGTCTCGTTAAATTGTGTCCTAGACAACAATGCCACAAATAAGTCTCTATTGATCAAATCAATTTGAGCTATTTATTTGTCATTTTATATGTTTGAGATTTTAATTATATTCAAAATATAAATTCTGTTATTCACATCTAATGTATTTATCTCAGTATCATCTTTATATAATGAAACACTTAGTGTTCAAGAATATAAAGGTTTATCCGCAACGGATTAAACACTGATATAGAGATAATGTCTCTAGTCAAACTAGTTACATTATAACAGTTCCTAATTTAAGTACATACCCGAAGGGTAGTTCCTAAACTTAGGTATCTACGGTCGAAACAGCAACTTTCGTCCCGTTTCCGATTCGCAGAGTAATCTCAGCTTGAAGTCAGTATCCTGCTCAAAGCAGATTCTGAACATCAATACATATATTTTATGTACCACACTAAGTATTTAAAATCTAATTTCAATACTAGTAGTGAACATAACTTTGACAAATATTTTAAAGTTAGAGCCTCGCCCTTTCTTTAATTCCTTGGTGTCTGCCATATCCAAATGGTAGTTACTTTGGGATATGTCAATTATCTTTTCAATATTTCACAAACCTTTGGCCAAGCCTTGGGTTTCGGAATATTGAAACGATGTGCACCTTGTGCAACACGCCCAATTGCAAACTTTTGACTTTCACCCCTAGAATAGTCAAATCAATTCTCTAAGAATTATTAATTGCAATTTAATACTTTTAAATCTAAAGATAGATTTATTGTCAAGTATATTAAATTAAGCACTAAAGTCATCATCATATAAATCTTCCAAAGATTTTATGCTCTACTTATTTGCTTAATTATGGGCCTAGTCATAATAAGTTATTTTATCAAATAATTAACCTATTATTTATTCCCAATATGAAAATTAAATCATTTAAAACATTTAATCCAAGGATTATATATTTTAAATATTCAACTTTTCAATTCTTTCTTGATTTCAATAGTCCAACTATTTAATCAATATAATAAGGTACTATTTATTATAATGATTACAATAATCCAATTATTTAATCAACTATAATTTTAATATTGATTACTATAATCCAATTATAAAATCAACTATCATTTAATTCAATTATATTGATTACTATAATCCAATTATAAAATCAACTATATATTGAATGAGTTTGTATATAGTCCAACTATATATATATTTTAAAACAACATAAAATATTAGTCCAACTAATACTTTTAATATATATGACGAGTGATATTTGTTTGAGCGCGTATAGCGAGTATTCGAACGAATGTTGCAAATTCAATACTTGCCTCCCACTATTTTTCGTCGAGCCTCTAACCCTCTGTCGAGTACTCGGGAAACCGTGTTTCCTAGTGGGCTAGGATCCCGTTAAATATCACACAATCTTGACTTTGGCCAACAAATTGTATGATAATTAACTAGGTAGATCTCGAAGATCAATTGGATCTCATCCAACTCCTAGATCCAGTAGGTGGACATCCAAGTCCCAAACATATATCTTATATATGCCTATACATCGAATGTATACCCTAACCTTTTTCCTCTGAATCAACTAGGCCTTGGCTTTGGCACAACAAACCTAATGATCCCAGTCAAGCGCGGACCCATTGACCATGGAAGCTTCGTAATCAATGTCGTTGGACAAGAAGTGGTCTTGACTTTGGCCAACAAACCACAACTTGGACAAGACACCAATATGGAACAAAGCTTCGTGATTCAAACACATCTTCGACGGACAAGGGCTTGACTTTGGCCAACAACCCATGCCAATCTAGGATCTTGAGTAAGAATCACTCAATGGAAGGAAAAGACGCATGATATTTGATGAGGGCTTTTCGCGTGCAAATTGGCTACCAATTTAATTATCTTTGTTAAGGTCTCATCATCATACACCCTTAAACATGCATTCTAACACATAATAAAGCGCATATGGAAATAAATAATAATGATATGCGGATGGATACTTAACACATTGATCCTAGATCAAATCTCTCCCTTTCTCACTCAAGCTAGCACTTGTATTACTTCTACCCGTTACACTACACTTCTAAAGAAACCTCATATACATAGAGGGGAATAGGTGAGAAGAGAATACAAAGAGAATAGAGGTGATAAGGCTGGACACGCAGGTCCAATTTAATAAATCGAATTTATTACAACAATTTCTAAAATTGCCCACCCATCTAATATCCATCCGATATACATTATTCATTCAACACAACCACGTATTCACACACATAAGCATGCTATCAATCAATCTAATCAAATTAATTAATCTGATAATTAAGTGATCATCCAATGTTCAAACAACGATTTGATTTTGTTCGAGTCAAACTCGTTTTTGCGAATAAGTACTTAAAGTACGAATTCATGAATTAAATTAAACTACATCATTAAATCTAATTTAACATGTATTTAATACTAATTCACTATTCAATTCCAAATTAAATATTACACTTTTATTTAATAAACCTTTTACGATTTAAATTCCAAATTTAATCGTAACGCGTCTCAAAGACCGATTAACGTCCAACGTCAATTCAATTAAAGTCCAATGGGCTTTTAATTGATTTCTTAAGGCGTGGACTTTTGGTCAACTCGGGTCAAACCGATAACCAAAGTCCAATCCGGGATTTACCCCATAAGCCCATAAATCAATCTTGGCCCATTAGGCCCAATTGAACTTTAAGGGTTCATTAGTTGCATTTGGGCTTTATGGTTAAGGTTTTGGGCCCAATTGGATCCAATCCATTTGGCCTAAACCCAACTTGATAAAATCAAGCCCAATAGGCCCAATTACAACTTTAATAGCCCAAATCCAATTTAAGGCCTCAAATAATTAATTACATAAATCCAATTTAGCAATTTAATTACCTAAAGTGTATTATATGATTAATCACCTAAATCAACATTTCCAAAACATCAAATTAGTCCAATTAATCATGTTCTAATTATCATTACATGTCCAACACATTAATGAAAATCAAACCCATATTACATGCTTCTAAGTCTCGGCCAAGGAAGGTTATTTTGTCCGATTTGAATTCAATCCGATTAATTACACAATCGACAACGTATTAACTTCCCGAATGATTTCATACACATCCAATGTTCATAAAATCAAAAATCCAAGACAATATTAGGGCATATCCAATTCGGCCAACAATAAGAATTTGGGGATTTTTGTTCAATTCAAAATCCAATCCAATTCGATTCAAATTAACATCATCCTACATGATTCTAACTTCATCCAATGAATCAAAATAAAAAATTCCAAGAATCCAAAATTCACCATCATATTCGGCCAACTCACAAATTTGGGCAAAATTGATCCAATCACATTTTCTTGAAATTGATCAAATCAATCTTTAATTAAACATGTTATAAGCATACTCAAACAATCAATTCATTCAAATCATGCTCAAAACAAATTTACCCAAATTTTAAGCCCTAAACTTTTCATGCTTGACCTAGGCTCTGATACCATTGTTGGTTTAAATCTAGGTCCCAAGATCATACAAGTCATGAAAACATGCGTGAATACACCAACGGAGAGGTAGCAGAATACTCACATCGATCGGTTGAGTCATTTGGTGACGATTGAAGGCCAAAAACGCACTGCCTTGGCGCATGAACTGCAGCAGTCCACTGTCTCCAAAACAGAAATTTGAGATGCGAAACGGAGCTCCTAGCTTCGTCGAACGGATCCGGCTCATGGTCGAACCTCCCTACCACCTTCGCAAGACTCGTAGTGTGCTAGCACTGCGGTTATCACCATGAAAAACGCAACTCTTGCTTCCCTAGTTCACGCCATTTCTGGTTCAAAACCAGTGAAGAAATTGGACTGTGGGCGTGAGAGAAGAGAGCAAAATGAGAGAGAAAGAAATTGTGTATTAGTTTTCTTGAAAGTGTAATAAATTTACCTTATATATTTTCTAAAAAAATATTAAAGGTAATACACAATATTGGCTTTCAAAAGTCAATAAACAAACTTTCCAACAACTACACTATTTCAACAACTTTTATCAATCAAAGTGACAAGTTGCTTTGTCAATCAATCAATCAATCACATCAATCAATCACATCACTCAAAGTGACATTTGATTTGACGCTTGATGTGACGAATGATTTGACGCTTGATGTGACTTGCGTTGCCGCACTCGAATTCGAAATACGAATGCGCTCGCAATCACACTCGGGCTCGGGTTCGCTAATTCTAAATTAACGAACTTTCCGTTGCGTCGTAATTAGATGATTACGCCTAGCGAATTCACTATTCACGTCGCTAACGAATTATTCTAAATTAATTCGTTCGCCCGAATTAAAATCTAATTTTAATTCCGCTTCGAAATCTAATTTCGTTTAATATATCGAATATATAATTTACCGATTAATTCCAAATTAATCATTCTCTCTCTTTAGACGATATTTTATCCTAGATAAAATATCTCCGTAATTAATCCTAGATTAATTTTCTCTCTCTTCTATATATAATCCCAGATTATTCAAGAGTGCGAGTTGTGCGTCATCGGTGGATTATCGGGAAGCGACCCATGAGATCTCCGGATAAGTTGGCAATAAATACGGTCGTCGGAGTATCCGAATCACATACGTACCAAGTACTACGTTCTACCGATTTACGAGACAAGGTCGACTCCTAGCAAAGCACCAAGTCTACCCAATTCTCCGGACATATCCATCTAAGAATATTAAGATCTGTATCAAGCGTAGTATACGATTGTATTGTGTATATCGGTCCAGTATCGGATAGTCACGTGCTAGGCCTGGGGCTGGATAAGTGTCTGCCCCGTACGAAGCACATGTCGGATGTCTGGTAACTAGTCTCTATAATCGGATATACATGACCTTGTCATAATATCCCGATGGCCGCGCAGCACTTAAGAGCACTAATACCGTATCCTGCGTGACATCATCTCCACTATGACTGGAGTGATACTTCCGTCTTGACATCACATCCAATACACTACGATTCTCAATATACCCGGCATTGGCGTACACAGAACCGGTTAGAGTCCTAGACGACCTCAACTAAAGTATATCGATTGTCGTAAGCATTAGCGATGTAAGTCTCAGGTTAAGACTATACCCACCTACCTTGATTTCGGCCTCCCATAGACACATAGTCATAATACCAATGGGATTCCGAGGGGTCTATCCAGAGCGAAGCTGTTTCCCGTACCATCGGTGAAACACGACCTCCTATCGCACTTGCATAAGTATCCAATACTTATATATATGAGAACTATGCCGTTGTGCCCTCACAACGCACACAAGTGCAATACTAGCCTATTCCGCATTATCGATGTCCAGTCTCGATAATACTCCGGCTAGGGATATTTAATGATTAATCCTTCGGGGACTGATACTGTCTCATATCATTCTCAGTCCAGGAACTAATCATATGGACCTCTCTTCATTTATATATCTAAGGTGATCTAATCACAAATGATGAGAGTGCATTTCCTCGTCACATAGTTATTTGCTACAACAACACTATGATGTACAAATAGTGACGCTATGGGTCATATTATCCAACAATCTCCCACTTGGCACATAGCCAGTCACTCGAGTGTCTAACACCCGAACTATGTACGGTTCACTCAAATTGCTGAGGAAAGGTTTTCGTCAGCGGATTTGTATGATTATCGTCTGACGCGATTTATACGATCATCACATCGCCACGATGTATGATCCGAACGAATCAGATGATATAGAAGTATATATCTGGATCGTCGATGAGACCTTTAATTCTTTAGCCTTGTGCTGACGCCTAGCTCAGCTGCTAACAGAACTATATCTAATCTAATTAGATTTATTATCGACCCAATGGCTTCTATTGCTGCTCAGCCGCAGCAATTAATCCGAATTGTTGTTTATTCGGCAACAATATCTGCTCGGAAGATTTCCAGCTCACTGTCCCGTTATTCAAACTTTATAGTACCGCAGTATTTTACTGTTTGAAACTTGCAGCAGTGATCCCAGTCACTTCAAGTTCTCATTCTCCATAGTTTTAGACAGCATCTTTAGTTCTCTAAGATACTAACAAATGTTCTTAACTTCAATCCAGTGACCATCACTTGGATGACCCGATTGTGACTCCATATGCTCGAAGCGTATGAGACACCCTATCAAGTACATTTTAATGTACAATTTCCCAGAGAGTGTTAACAACTCCAAATCTATCCCAGTAGATCTTTATTCCTTGAATAAAGGTTGTTACTCCCCAGAATTCTACGGAGAATTTCTATTGAAAGAATATCTATGAAAGCCAAGCTTTCACCAATTGTTTTATGGGAATTTCACTGTCAGTGCGCTCTCCCACTAACCTCCTTATATACACAAGAATTATTTCGTTTTGATTCAAATCATAAACCATTATGATTATTTCAAAACGACAGTTCCAAGAACCTTACGCTTGCATTAATCCAAACATGGATCGATTAACCCGCAAACCTCGTTTGTTGGTTATACAAAATCGTCAGAATATTTTAAACATTCTCCAAAAGGTTTCCTTTTCAGGAAAGCGATTTTGATCTGCATCTTCAAAATGGATTTCTCATGGCAACAGGTAAAAGGTTGAAACGTTATTAACACAATGTTGATAACGATACCTTTCCGTCAAAAGCCTAGCTTTGTATGTTGGTATGTTGCCTTCCATGTATGTCTTCCTTGAGACGTTAATGTACCAATAGGCACAATGCCTTGTGGTACAACAACTAGTATCCAAACATAGTTGTTTTACATGGAATCCATTTCGGACTCATGGCACTTTGCCATAATAGGGAGTCGATACCTCGTATCACTTCCTCAAAACGTAGTCGGATGGTACACCTCCATAAGATTGACATCTTTATGAGGTTAGATCAGAAACCCATACCCTAGGTTGTTTTCTGACTCTATCCGATCTACTAGTTTCTTGTGTATTTGAAGATTAATGGTATAGATTCATCATAGATGAACTATTTGTGTCCATTAAGGACTTCGTGCCTTGAACAGTATTACTCCGATTTTCATCGAGTATCACTAGCCTCCCACTTACCACTGCATATCGGTATTCTCTCAGAAAAACCGCATGGTGAGCAACAATCATATTGTTCTCATGTGAGATTTATAAGTACTATACTTAAGGTTTTCCTTAGGATAACCTATATTGGCACTTATCCAATTTGGGTCTTTTAGTTGGTATCATCCAAACGTTATGCCTAGCATACCCAAATTATCAGGAATGAGAAACCCCGTTTCTTTCATGTTCCATGATTCTACTATATGAATGTCAACAGATTATATGGAACCTTATTCTAAATAAGTTTTGCACTGTAGATACATATCCGTTGAAGGAAATGGTAGCTCAGAGCGACTCGTGATAAACCTTATCATGTCCAAAAAAATTCGGTTTTTAGTTTGGACACACCGTCAAACTGACGTGTCTCGGGAGGAGTCCTCATCTGAAAGAATACTATACTCTTTCATGTATGTTTGAAACTTACTGCTTAAGTATTTTCCATTACGGTCTTACCGTGACGGCATAATACTACAGTCGATCTGTTAATCTACTTCGTGTTGAAACCCTAATAGTTTCCGATCTGTGTTCTTCAAAAGAAACACATAACCATAACGTGATGTTACATCCGTTAAGGTCACGAAATATTCATGTTCACATCTAGCCTAGCTAGATATGGGCCCACTAACTTTCCCATGAATAGGGCTAACAGATTGGTGGCTTTATACTATTACCAAGTAAATAGTATTTTAGGTACTTTAACTAATAAACTAGATTCGCAGACTTTATTTGAATAGTCAAATTAGTCCTAATACCCACTCTTCAAAAGTGTGGATATACGAGTCTCGTTAAATTGTGTCCTAGACAACAATACCACAAATAAGTCTCTATTGATCAAATCAATTTGAGCTATTTATTTGTCATTTTATATGTTTGAGATTTTAATTATATTCAAAATATAAATTCTGTTATTCACATCTAATGTATTTATCTCAGTATCATCTTTATATAATGAAACACTTAGTGTTCAAGAATATAAAGGTTTATCCGCAACGGATTAAACACTGATATAGAGAGTAATGTCTCTAGTCAAACTAGTTACATTATAACAGTTCCTAATTTAAGTACATACCCGAAGGGTAGTTCCTAAACTTAGGTATCTACGGTCGAAACAGCAACTTCCGTCCCGTTTCCGATTCGCAGAGTAATCTCAGCTTGAAGTCAGTATCCTGCTCAAAGCAGATTCTGAACATCAATACATATATTTTATGTACCACACTAAGTATTAAAATCTAATTTCAATACTAGTAGTGAACATAACTTTGACAAATATTTTAAAGTTAGAGCCTCGCCCTTTCTTTAATTCCTTGGTGTCTGCCATATCCAAATGGTAGTTACTTTGGGATATGTCAATTATCATTTCAATATTTCACAAAACCTTTGGCAAAGCCTTGGGTTTCGGAATATTGAAACGATGTGCACCTTGTGCAACACGCCCAATTGCCAACTTTTGACTTTCACCCCTAGAATAGTCAAATCAATTCTCTAAGAATTATTAATTGCAATTAAATACTTTTAAATCTAAAGATAGATTTATTGGCAAGTATATTAAATAAAGCACTAAAGTCATCATCATATAAATTTTCCAAAGATTTTATGCTCTACTTATTTGCTTAATTATGGGCCTAGTCATAATAAGTATTTTATCAAATAATTAACCTATTATTTATTCCCAATATGAAAATTAAATCATTTAAAACATTTAATCCAAGGATTATATATTTTAAATATTCAACTTTTCAATTCTTTCTTGATTTCAATAGTCCAACTATTTAATCAATATAATAAGGTACTATTTATTATAATGATTACAAAATCCAATTATTTATTCAACTATAATTTTAATATGATTACTAATCCAATTATAAAATCAACTATCAGTTAATTCAATTATATTGATTACTATAATCCAATATAAAATCAACTATATATTGAATGAGTTTGTATATAGTCCAACTATATATATTTTAAAACAACATAAAATATTAGTCCAACTAATACTTTTAATATATATGACGAGTGATATTTGTTTGAGCGCGTATAGCGAGTATTCGAACGAATGTTGCAAATTCAATACTTGCCTCCCACTATTTTTCGTCGAGCCTCTAACCCTCTGTCGAGTATTCGGGAAACCGTGTTTCCTAGTGGGCTAGGATCCCGTTAAATATCACACAATCTTGACTTTGGCCAACAAATTGTATGATAATTAACTAGGTGGATCTCGAAGATCAATTGGATCTCATCCAACTCCTAGATCCAGTAGGTGGACATCCAAGTCCCAAACATATATCTTATATATGCCTATACATCGAATGTATACCCTAACCTTTTTCCTCTGAATCAACTAGGCCTTGGCTTTGGCACAACAAACCTAATGATCCCAGTCAAGCGCGGAAACCATTGACCATGGAAGCTTCGTAATCAATGTCGTTGGACAAGAAGTGGTCTTGACTTTGGCCAACAAACCACAACTTGACAAGACACCAATATGGAACAAAGTCGTGATTCAAACACATCTTCGACAGACAAGGGCTTGACTTTGGCCAACAACCCATGCCAATCTAGGATCTTGAGTAAGAATCACTCAATGGAAGGAAAAGACGCATGATATTTGATGAGGGCTTTTCGCGTGCAAATTGGCTACCAAGTTAATTATCTTTGTTAAGGTCTCATCATACACCCTTAAAAATGCATTCTAAACACATAATAAAGCGCATATGGAAATAAATAATAATGATATGCGGATGGATACTTAACACATTGATCCTAGATCAAATCTCTCCCTTTCTCACTCAAGCTAGCACTTGTATTACTTCTACCCGTTACACTATACTTCTAAAGAAACCTCATATACATAGAGGGGAATAGGTGAGAAGAGAATACAAAGAGAATAGAGGTGATAAGGCTGGACACGCAGGTCCAATTTAATAAATCGAATTTATTACAACAATTTCTAAAATTGCCCACCCATCTAATATCCATCCGATTACATTATTCATTCAACACAACCACGTATTCACACACATAAGCATGCTATCAATCAATCTAATCAAATTAATTAATCTTGATAATTAAGTGATCATCCAATGTTCAAACAACGATTTGATTTTGTTCGAGTCAAACTCGTTTTTGCGAATAAGTATTTAAAGTACGAATTCATGAATTAAATTAAACTACATCATTAATCTAATTTAACATGTATTTAATACTAATTCACTATTCAATTCCAAATTAAATATTACACTTTTATTTAATAAACCTTTTACGATTTAAATTCCAAATTTAATCGTAACGCGTCTCAAAGACCGATTAACGTCCAACGTCAATTCAATTAAAGTCCAATGGGCTTTTAATTGATTTCTTAAGGCGTGGACTTTTGGTCAACTCGGGTCAAACCGATAACCAAAGTCCAATCCGGGATTTACCCCATAAGCCTATAAATCAATCTTGGCCCATTAGGCCCATTGAACTTTAAAGGTTCATTAGTTGCATTTGGGCTTTATGGTTAAGGTTTTGGGCCCAATTGGATCCAATCCATTTGGCCTAAACCCACTTGATAAAATCAAGCCCAATAGGCCCAATTACAACTTTAATAGCCAAATCCAATTTAAGGCCTCAAATAATTAATTACATAAATCCAATTAGCAATTTAATTACCTAAAGTGTATTATATGATTAATCACCTAAATTAACATTTCCAAAACATCAAATTAGTCCAATTAATCATGTTTTAATTCATTACATGTCCAACATATTAATGAAAATCAAACCCATATTACATGCTTCTAAGTCTCGGCCAAGGAAGGTTATTTTGTCCGATTGAATTCAATCCGATTAATTACACAATCGACAACGTATTAACTTCCCGAATGATTTCATACACATCCAATGTTCATAAAATCAAAAATCCAAGACAATATTAGGGCATATCCAATTCGGCCAAGGTAAGAAGTGGGGATTTTTGTTCAATTCAAAATCCAATCCAATTCGATTCAAATAACATCATCTACATGATTCTAACTTCATCCAATGAATCAAAATAAAAATTCAAGAATCCAAATTCACCATCATATTCGGCCAACTCACAAATTTGGGCAAAATTGATCCAATCACATTTTCTTGAAATGATCAAATCAATCTTTAATTAAACATGTTCTAAGCATACTCAAACAATCAATTCATTCAAATCATGCTCAAAACAAATTTACCCAAATTTTAAGCCCTAAACTTTTCATGCTTGAACCTAGGCTCTGATACCATTGTTGGTTTAAATCTAGGTCCCAAGATCATACAAGTCATGAAAACATGCGTGAATACACCAACGGAGGTAGCGGAATACTCACATCGATCGGTTGAGTCGATTTGGAGACGATTGAAGGCCAAAAACGCACTGCCTTGGCGCATGAACTGCAGCAGTCCACTGTCTCCAAAACAGAAATTTGAGATGCGAAACGGAGCTCCTAGCTTCGTCGAACGGATCCCGGCTCATGGTCGAACCTCCCTACCACCTTCGCAAGACTCGTAGTGTGCTAGCACTTGCGGTTATCACCATGAAAAACGCAACTCTTGCTTCCCTAGTTCACGCCATTTCTGGTTCAAAACCAGTGAAGAAATTGGACTGTGGGCGTGAGAGAAGAGAGCAAAATGAGAGAGAAATAAATTGTGTATTAGTTTTCTTGAAAGTGTAATAAATTTACCTTATATATTTTCTAAAAAATATATTAAAGGTAATACACAATATTGGCTTTCAAAAGTCAATAAACAAACTTTCCAACAACTACACTATTTCAACAACTTCTATCAATCAAAGTGACAAGTTGCTTTGTCAATCAATCAATCAATCACATCAATCAATCACATCACTCAAAGTGACATTTGATTTGACGCTTGATGTGACGAATGATTTGACGCTTGATGTGACTTGCGTTGCCGCACTCGAATTCGAAATACGAATGCGCTCGCAATCACACTCGGGCTCGGGTTCGCTAATTCTAATTAACGAACTTTCCGTTGCGTCGTAATTAGATGATTACGCCTAGCGAATTCACTATTCACGTCGCTAACGAATTAATTCTAAATTAATTCGTTCGCCCGAATTAAAATCTAATTTTAATTCCGCGTCGAAATCTAATTTCGTTTAATATATCGAATATATTAATTTACCGATTAATTCCAAATTAATCATTCTCTCTCTTTAGACGATATTTTATCCTAGATAAAATATCTCCGTAATTAATCCTAGATTAATTTTCTCTCTCTCTATATATAATCCCAGATTATTCAAGAGTGCGAGTTGTGCGTCATCGGTGGATTATCGGGAAGCGACCCATGAGATCTCCGGATAAGTTGGCAATAAATACGGTCGTCGGAGTATCCGAATCACGTACGTACCAAGTACTACGTTCTACCGATTTACGAGACAAGGTCGACTCCTAGCAAAGCACCAAGTCTACCCAATTCTCCGGACATATCCATCTAAGAATATAAGATCTGTATCAAGCGTAGTATACGATTGTATTGTGTATATCGGTCCAGTATCGGATAGTCACGTGCTAGGCCTGGGGCTGGATAAGTGTCTGCCCCGTACGAAGCACATGTCGGATGTCTGATAACTAGTCTCTATAATCGGATATACATGACCTTGTCATAATATCCCGATGGCCGCGCAGCACTTAAGAGCACTAATACCGTATCCTGCGTGACATCATCTCCACTATGACTGGAGTGATACTTCCGTCTTGACATCACATCCAATACACTACGATTCTCAATATACCCGGCATTGGCGTACACAGAACCGGTTAGAGTCCTAGACGACCTCAACTAAAGTATATCGATTGTCGTAAGCATTAGCGATGTAAGTCTCAGGTTAAGACTATACACACCTACCTTGATTTCGGCCTCCCATAGACACATAGTCATAATACCAATGGGATTCCGAGGGGTCTATCCAGAGCGAAGCTGTTTCCCGTACCATCGGTGAAACACGACCTCCTATCGCACTTGCATAAGTATCCAATACTTATATATATGAGAACTATGCCGTTGTGCCCTCAAACGCACACAAGTGCAATACTAGCCTATTCCGCATTATCGATGTCCAGTCTCGATAATACTCCGGCTAGGGATATTTAATGATTAATCCTTCGGGGACTGATACTGTCTCATATCATTCTCAGTCCAGGAACTAATCATAAGGACCTCTCTTCATTTATATATCTAAGGTGATCTAATCACAAATGATGAGAGTGCAATTTCCTCGTCACATAGTTTTTTGCTACAACAACACTATGATCTGTACAAATAGTGACGCTATGGGTCATATTATCCAACACCAATGACAAGTCACACCCATGTATGATTGTGTTTGCTAATGGTCACTCCAAATATCAGAACAAATAGAAAGACGACCTTTAATATCTTTAAATAATTCATTTAAAATAATTTTACTATCTTTGTATAATTTAAAAATTTATCATTTTTTTTTGTATTTGTAGGCATTTTATAGACCACGAGATTTAAAGCATTTCGACCGTAATCAGTAAAAGTAAATTTTCACCGAAAATTAAAAAAAGATGTGCCATGCAAGTAAATTTAGAAAATTCTTCTATATTTTTAGCATCATAATATTTAAATAGATCTAAAGAACTTGTACCTTTATTAGAGGGAGCGTACATGCTCATTTGAGTTTGTATTGTATCAAGTTTGATTTCAGCGGTATTGTGTCTATCCAAGTACTTGTTCATATTGCCATCCCCGCTAGTAAATTTATAAGATACACTACAATAGTTTCATTTCAGTCTCGAAAAAATGAAAATGAATTTTAAAAATATTTTAAGATCAAGATTTAACTTCTATTTTTCGTGTATCGACTCTTTGACCACTCTATTTGGTTGGAGCATTGGATATGATGTTCTCGTTGGAGTTGGTGCTTGGAGTGTCAATCCGAATAATATATTGTACATTATATTTTATTTTTTCTTAATAAAATAACTACATATATACATATATATACACATATATATGTGCTAAGAATGACATCGACCATAAAATAGTCATATAGTAATACTGGACACTGGGTGGTCTGACATTGGGATAATATTACTACTATAAACTATTCTTAAGGCAATATATTCATAGTCGTTGGTTTTAGAATACGGTCGAATTCCTAAAACCTTTAAGACTTGCATATGCCATATATTAGAATTGGAGTTCCAATGGTTTAACCCGAAGTACCAAAATGGAAACTCTTATAGACATGTAGGTCTTCATTGAAGCGAATATTGAATGACTCACATGTGATTCCTAATAGTTGTAAGTACACACCACCGTAAATAGGAATCTCCTCGAGTCGAGTAGCATATGTGATCCTTTGACTATATGATAACATTGATTTTGTGTGTGATCCTCCACACTTTGATTCCATATATGTCAGAGATTTTTCATGATCTGACCGTTAGATGTTCGTTGGGTGTGGACCAATGCACTCGTTAATCAAATGCGTAACAAGATAGAATCTGTCAGCCCGTATGTGTACCATAAGGGGTTTAAGTATCTATGTGAGTAAGTCGTGATTATTAAGACTTTGGCCAAAGTCAATCCTCTAGAGTGGATCGCATATATCAGAAATGGTGATCTGATTAGTTGTAAAGAATCATGAACATGTCCACATGAGATGTGAACCTCGGAAATTTGACGGTGTAATCTATATTTTCTAAGCACAACTCAGATAGCCTACGACAGAGGGATTGTGAAACATATGTGATGACCTCAACTTGTATAGTTCAGAAAGGTCGTTCATGTTCTTCGCGAATTTGAAAGTGTCCGAATTATGTACATATAAGCCAGGCTTATATGACGAACATGTCTGAACTTAAATTCCTACAATATGAAGTGTACTCGTTGAGCACTTAGGTAGCCGATATTTTTTTTATAATAAATAATATTTGATATTATAGTTATCAACTAAAATAATTAAATGTTATTGGATAACATTAATTATTTATTTTGACCCAATTGGATTAATCCAAAATCACACAAGGGATTTGTTATAATTTCATAAATATCTCTACCATTGGAGGATATTTTGGTAATTACAAAATATGTGTATTTGGCATGATTTAATTGGATTAAATCAAAGTGGTAGACATATAACTAATCTATTAATTAAACTTTATCTTTATTTAATTGGATTAAATCAAAGTGGTAGATAAATATTATTAGTACACCTAATTATACATATTTGGATAAATTAGATTAAGCCCACATAAAAATTGATTAGAATTTTTATTAATTACAAATTACATAAGTTTCTATAAAAGGCAAGCTTGAGCAAGGTTTTAATCAAGCTTGGGAAAGCTAAAACAAGTAAGAATTAGAGATATTAGCCTAAGTAAAAGAAGTGTTTAGAGAAACTTTGAAGTTCTCCACAATATTTTAACAAGGAGAAGACGATTAGATTATGGAATCAAGCTTGATATCTTTGGGAATTCTCTACAACAACAAGGAGAAGAAGATTGGATATTAGAACCAAGCTTGCTAGCTTTTGGAAGTTATCCACATCATTTCAACAAGGAGAAGAAGATTGGATCTTGGAATCAAGCTTGCTAGGTAAGTTTGATCTTCTCCAAAACTATGTTTTCATTAATGAGTTATCATTAGTGAGACGTATAGTAATGAATTATATATTGATACATAATAATATAGCTTGATGTTGAAATTAGGCTAATTAATTGTTTACAGATGCTTTGGAAGCATAAACACAATATGTTTGTAATTGGATAAAATATGTTCATGTTGGACATGAAACATAAAATTAGAGTTTGGAACTCTAGATGAAAGCCTGGAGCTATGTTTACCATTCTAGAATCACTTGACCACCTTTGAGTGACCTAGAATTGGTCATAAGTCACTTTATTGTGGGAGTCTTGTAACGATCGGGAATTTCAACTACCGTTACACTGTGGGACGAGTGTCATATAATATAAATCATGTTTGGAAATATATACCCTCGTTAGATGACTTTGGTAACAATCGGTAAATTCTTCAAGAATCCGATATTAGATGCTACGATATTCCACTCCAGACAGCCCATGGTATTTAGGCCATAGCTTTCTCATACGAACTCCGATTTTTATGAATTTTATATCGTCAGAAATCTAAGATCGAGATTTCCAAATTCGAACCAGAAATTGGTCAAAAACATAAGTAAAAAATCTAGGTGAATAGTACCGCGGACCTATCAAGAAAAATCTCAAACTTTCTCCAAATTTCTACACTTTTCTTCATTAATCCAAATATCAAATAAGCCCTAGTATATAAGGAGATTACTATTCAATGTTTCACAAAATTAGAAAACAAGAAGAAGAAGAAAGAAAACGAGAGGAAGAGGAAAAAAGAAAGAAGAAAGAAGAAGAAGAAACTAGAAAGAAAATGGAAGATTTCAACCCAAATCAAGTCTAGGAAGATAAAAGAGAGCATGAAAACTCTAGTTGTGAAGGATGAATGTGATTCAAGATCATTGCAGGAATTGTAATTTCATTCGACGAAGGGGTATAGCGCCAACCAGATTCCAAATCAGTGAGTGGAAACTTTCTTTTAAATTGAATTTCATTATGTTGTTATTCATATCAGACCTACTTTTCGCTATTAGGGCGTTAGCCAATTTTATTATCAGTTTTATTCTGTTTAGCATGTTTTGAGAAATGATTTAAAAAATAAATATTTTCAAAACATGAGTTTTATATTTTCGAGGCATGAGGGAAAAACCCACCTCAGTATGTAACTTGATTCAGATATGGAATTGACGGACAACACATGTGCACATATAGAGGACTGGGGGGACGACGATACTAACACCCCCAGATCCTAGTTTAGGACTAGGGATGATAGATGCCCCTATATCCTAATTTCAGAGCTTGGAGGGTAGCATAGATCCGCACCCCCAGTTCTAGTTCAGTGGCTTGGGGGACGACTAACTTCCCAAGACCACTAGTTTCAGGGACAGAAGTGGCAAGCTTTGGGGGACGGCGATACATAACGCCCCAAAGTCATTGATTTGCACTCCTGGCTCTAGTTAGGCGTATGAGGGGACAACGATACGTAATGCCCCAATACGTCAGGTTTTCAAGGATAAATACAGATTTCAGAAATAGTTTTCAGATACAGTTTTCAGAAAAGGTTTTTAGAAAAGAAAGTTTTCAGAAAACAACAGTTTTATAAGGAACTTTCAGAAAAGATAAGTTTTACAGAAAGAGTTCAGAAGAGATTTTCAGAAAGAAGCCCAAAGTTTTCAGACAGAAAAAGAGTTTTCGTATAAAGCTATTTCTTGAACTTTGGTTTTAGAACCAAATATTTTTATAACTATATTTCAGTTTTCGTCCACTCACTTAGATGATACAATGATCTAACCCCCTTTGATTATGTGACAGTCATTGTAAAAGCAAGTGTTACTAAGTATACAATTATTAATGTTGACTTTGCATGTCATGTTATTAAGTTTGGGTTACGGTCCCATACATAAGATATTTAAATAGAGAAAAGAGAATTAGTATTGTTCATGGTTAGAGAGGCAGAGGCTCATGGGAATAGTACGACCTATTCCCTGTAGATGTTACAATTCTATTTTGGTTTATGTTTTGATTCAAAGAAATGCATATATGTATTTAGAATACATGTATGTTTGTCGTATAACATGTGCTGATGTTGATTTTGATGTTAAAATTTGACTTTTAGGTGTATTGAAGTGTTTGGAGAAAATTGGAAGTATTTAGAATTCAATTAAAGGCAAAAATACTCTCTACCAATATTTTACACAGGGCAGCGTCGCGACACTGATCTTTGGCGTCGCGACACTCAACTCTTAGAACTTAGGACGTCGCAAAACTAACCCTTGGGCGTTGCGACGCCGAGCTCTGGCAGATTGGGTATTGCGAATCCCATACCTGCGCATCTCGACTCGCCGAGAGCTATTGTCCATGAACTCTTAAAATTTATTTTCTTTATTCCAGAGTTTCCAGACTCGAATTTGGTCCTCGTTTTTTCCTACGGACTCGTAACGAAATATAGTATTCTATAAAATAATTTTAAAATACACCTATCCTTGATATCCATGAGTTAAACCCACTTTCACTACAAGGGACACTGATCCAACCATAAGGGTCTGACATCCGCCCCAACAGAATGGTATCAGAGCAGAGCTTAACCACACAACATATAAATTTGAATATATGACTTTGTAATTTTAATTTAATTTTACATAATTCATATTGTCTCTATCGATATTTTACACAGGGCAGCGTCGCGACACTCAACTCTTAGAACTTAGGGTGTCGCGATGCTAACCCTTGGGCGTTTCGACACCAAGGTCTAGAAGATTAGGCGTTGCGACTCCCATACCTGCACATCTCGACTCACCAATAGTTGTTGTCCATGAACGTTGAAACTTTATTTTCTCCGTTCCGGAATTTTCGGACTCCGATTTGGTCCCCGTTTTTTCTATGGACTCGTAACGGAATATAATATTATATAAAATAATTTAAAAATACAAATATCCTTGATATCAATGGGTTAGATGCACTTTTGATGCACAAGATATGTTGGAGTTCTACGGTCCCAAGGATCGATTATAAAGCATATAAACATGTGTGAATACAACAAGGGAGTTGCGGAATACTCACATCGATCGGTTGAGCGAAGCGAGAGGCAACACAAATTCGGTTTCTGCTCACTGTCAAGCTCGGCAGTGGGCTACTGTTTGCTCCTCAAATTCAGCCATGGATCATCTTCATCAAGCTCCAAGCTTTGTGATTTGATTCCAAGCTCATGGGTGGACTTCCCTATCACCTTCGCATGACTTCGTAGTGTGCTAGCACTTCCGATTTTGCCACAAAATCGCAACTTTTGCTTCCCATTTTTCTTCCTTGGCTCTCGCCAGTGGACTGCCAAACCAGAAGAAAAACAGCCCCTAAAGGGCGTGAGAGAGATGAAAGAAATTGGCTCCAATTCGTGAGCCAAGAGAGAGAATGAGTGAAGTGATTTTTGTATTTGATTTTGTGTATCTAATACACAATTTTTCATTACCAAAAAATCAAATAATTGATTTTTCAAATACAAAAAGTCAAGGAAATTAATTCCAACCATTTCTATCAACTATTCACATCACTCATGTCAATCAAGTGACAAGTTGTCACATAACTCAAAGTGACTAATATTTTGACGCTTGATGCGACTAGCGATTTGACACTTGATTTGACTTGCGTGCCGCACTCGAATTCGAACTGCGAATGCGCTCGCAAACAATCCCGGGCTCGGGTTCGCTAATTCCAAATTAACGAATTTTTGGTTGTAACGTAATTAAATAATTACGCCTAGCGAAGTCACTATTCACGTCGCTAACGAATTAATTCTAAATTAACTCGTTCGCCCGAATTAAAATCTAATTTTAATTTCGCGTCAAAATCCAATTTCGTTTTGATATATCGATATATTAATTAATCGATTAATTCCAAATTAATCGTTATCTCTCTTTAATTGATATTTTATCCCAGATAAAATATCTCCGCAATTAATCCCAGATTAATTTTCTCTCTCATCTAATTAATCCATGATTAATTAAAGTGCGAGTCATACGTCATCGGTGAATCTTCAGGAAGTGACCCATGAGATCCCCAGATATGTTGGCAGTAAATTCGGTCGTCGGACTATCCGAACACGTAAGTACCTAGTACTACGTTTGTACCGATTTACAAGACAAGGTTGGCTTCTAGCAAAGCGCCATGCCTACCCAATTCTCCAGAAATATCCTTACAGGAATATAAGGATCTATATCAGGCGTAATATATGTAGTATTGCGTATTTCGATCCAGTATCGGATGATCACATTCAAGGCCTGAGGCTGATACAGTGTCTGCCCCGTACGAAGCATATATCGGATTACGAGCAACTAGTCTCTTTATTATCGGATAATCATGACCAAGTCATATTATCCCGATGGTTGTAACCCTTTAGAGAACCAGTTCTGTATCCCTGCGCGATCATTAACTCCATATGACTGGAGTGACACTTCCGTCTTGACATCACACCTAACACTACAATTCTCAATATACCCAGCAGAGGAGTACACAGAACCGGTTAAAGCCCTGGACGACCACAACCAAAGTATATTGATTGTCGCAAGTATTAGCGGTGCAAGTCTCAGGTTAAGACCAAATACACCTACCCTGATTTCGGACTTCCATAGACATATAGTCATACTACCAATGGAATTCCGATCGGGTCTATCCAGAGTGAAGCTGTTTCCCGTACCATCGGTAAACACAACCTCCTATTACACTTGCATGAGTATCCTATACCCAAATATATGAGAACTATGCCGTTGTGCCTTTACAATGTGTACAAGTGTAATACTAGTCTTTTACGCATTATCGATGTCCAATCTCGATAATACTCTAACTAGGGATATTTAACTATTTATCCTTCGTGGACAGATACTGTCTCATATCATTCTCAATCTAGGAAAAAATCATAAGGACCTCTTATCATTTATATATCTTGGTGATCTAATCACAAATGACAAGAGTGCAATCTCCTTTGTCACATAGTTAATTTGTACAACAACACCATGATCTGTACAAATAGTGACGCTATGGGTCATAATTGTCCAACAATATTCCACTTGGCCTATAGCCATTCACTCGAGTGTCTAACACCCGAACTATGTACGGTTGGCTTAAATTGCTGAGAAAAAGCTTTCGTCAGCAGATTTGCATGATTATCATCTGATGCGATTTATACGATCATCACATCGCCACGATGTATGATCCGAACGAATCAGATGAATATCGAAGTATGTATCTGGATCGTTGATGAGACCATTAATTCTTTAGCCTTTGCTGACGCCTAGCTCAGCTGCTAACAGAACTATATCTAATCTAATTAGATTTGTTATCGACCCAAATGGCTTCTATTGCTGCCTCAGCTACAGTAATAACCCGCATTTATTGTTTATTCGGTAATAGTATCTTGCTTGGAAGATTTCCAGCTCACTGTTCCGTTATTCAAACTGTATAGTACCGTATTTACGACTTATAGTCGTTTAATCGGTTAGGAAACTTGCAGTAGTGATCCTAGTCACTTCAAGTTCTCTTTCTCCATCGTTTAAGACAACATCCTTAGTTCTCTAAGATACTAACGGATGTTCTTAACATCAATCCAGTGACTATCACTAGGATTGGCCTGATTGTGAATCCATATGCTCAAAGCGTATGAGACACCAGGTCGCGTACATTTTTTAATGTACTATTTCTCGGAATGTTTTAACAACTTTAAATCTATCCCAGTAGATCTTTATTCCTAGAATAAAGGTTGTTTCTCCCAAGAATTCTACGGAGAATTTTCTCGAAAGCCAAGCTTTCGCCGATTGTATTTATGGGAATATCATTTCCAAGAAATGCATATTATCATTACTTAGGACTTTATTGTCAGTGCACTCCCACTAACCTCCTTATATACACAAGAATCATTTTCGTTTTGAATTAAATCATACACCATTATGATTACATCAAAACGATAATTCCAAGAACCTATGCTTGCTTCAATCCAAACATGGATCGAATAACCTGCAAACCTTGTTTGCTAGTTTTGGTACGGCAAAACTGACAGGATGTTGTAAACATCCTCTAAAAGGTTTCCTTTTCAGGAAAGCGATTTTCCTGTTCAGCTGACATATTTCATAAATGAAACATGCAGCTTTAGCAAGCATTATCCAAATGGATTTACCGTGGCAACATGTAAAAGGTTGAATCGTAATCAACACAATGTTGATAACAATACATTTTCGCTAAAAGCCTAGCTTTTACGTTGGTATGTTGCCATCCATATATGTCTTCCTTGAAGACTTATATTGTACCAATAGGCACAATGCCTTACGGTACATCAACTAGTATCCAAACATAGTTGATATACATGGAATCCATTTCAGATGTCATGGCACTTTGCCATAATCGGGAATCGATACCTTGTATCACTTCCTCATACATAGTCAGTTGGTATACCTCGATAAGATTGACATATTTATGAGGTGAGATCAGAAACCCATACCCCAGGTTGTTTTCTGACTCTCTCCGACATACGCGGTTCTTGTGTATTCGAAGATTATGGTATAGTTTCATCCTTGATGAACTATTTGTGTTCCATTAGGAATCGGTGCCTGGAATAGTATTACTCCGATCTTCATCGAGTTTTATAATCCTCCCACTTACCACTGCATATCGGTATTCTTGTTAGGAAAACCCGCATGGTGAGCAACAATTACATTGTTCTCTGGTGAGGTGCATATGTACTATACTTTGGTATCCCTAGGATAACCTACAATTGGCACTTATCTAATTTGGGTTTTAGTTTGGTATCATCCAAACATATGCCTAGCATACCCAAATCTACAGGAATGAGAAATCTGGTTTCTTTCATGTTCATATCTAATATGAAGTCTGTCAAACAGATTATTATGGAACCTTATTCAAAATAAGTTCTGCACAGTTTATGCTTATCCGTTGAAGGAAATGGTAGCTCAGAGCGACTCATGATTAACCATATCATGTCCAACAAATTTCGGTTACTCATTTCGGACACACCATCAAACTGACGTGTTCCGGGAGGAGTCCTCATTGAAAGAATACTATACTCTTTCAAGTATATTAGAAACTTACTGCTTAAGTATTTTCATCATGGTCTAACCGTGATGGTTTAATACTTTAGCCGATCTGTTTGTCTGTTTCGTGTCGAAACTATAAAAGTTTCCGATTTGTGTTTCAAAAGAAACACATAACCATAACGCTATGCCACATCCGTAAAGGTCACAAAATATTCATATCCACCTCTAGCCTAGCTAGATATGGGCCCACTTGCTTCACTATGAATTAGGGCTAACAGATCGGTGGCATTTACACTTTTACCAAGTAAATAGTGTTTTAGGCACATTGCCCAATAAACTAGATTCGTAGACTTTATTTGAATAGAATCAAATCAGTCCTAGTACCCACTCTTCAAAAGTGTGGATATACGAGTCTTGTTTAATTGTGTCCCAGACAACAATGCCACAATTATTTTCTTCTGATCAAATCAGTTTGAGCTATTTGTTTGTCATGTTATATGTTTGAGATTTATTTATATTCAAAATATAAATGCTGTTATTCACATCTAATGTGTTTATCTCAATATCATTTCTTATATAATAAAACACTTTAGTGTTCTAGAATATAAAGGTTCACCCGCAGCGGGTTAAACACTGATATAGAGATAATGTATCTAGTCAAACTAGTTACATTATAATAGTTTCCTAATTTAAGTACACACCCGAAGGTAGTTCCTAAAGTTAGGTATCTACGGTTAAAACAGTGACAGTCGTCCCATTCCAATTCTCAGATTAATCTCAATTGATGTCAGTATCCTGCTCATAGCAGATTCTGAACATCAGTGTATATGTTTATGTACCACACTAAGTATCTAAAATCCAATTTTAATACTAGTAGTGAACATAATATGACAAACATATTTGAAGTCGGAGCCTTGCACCGTCTTCATTCCTTCATGTCTACTTTGTCCAAACGGCAGTCACGCTTCCGCGATCCCGTTTGCCACAATTTAGGCAGACATTTTGGGATATGTCATTTATCTTCCCTGAAGATTATAATGATTTTTCCTTTGCCCTTTTCCACATTCCAGAAGTCTTTGGCCAAGCCTTGGGTTTCTAGAATATCGAAGTAAGGTGCGCCTTGCGCTACTTGCCTATTGCAAACTTTGACTTTGTCTCCTTGAGAATAGTCATTAACTCTCCAAGAGTTATTATTGCAATTTAGTACTTCTAAAATCTAAGTATAGATTTATGAAGATCCTTCAATTTCATTATCATACTTTAAGGATCTAACCCTTAGTTCTGACAAAGAAATTAAGGAGTTTACTGCGAAAAGCTTAATGGATTAAGCACTTAAGTTATCATTACATAAATCTTTCCAAAGATTATGCTCTACTATTTGCTTAACTTCGGGCTTAGGCATAATATGTTATTTTATCAAATAAAGTAACTTATTAGTTTCCAGGACTATCCTGAAATTATTCCCAATTTGAAAATTAAACCATTTAAATACATTTTCCCTAGGATTATGTTTTAAATGCCAATCTTTCAATTTTATCTTGATTCTAATAGTCCAACTATTTAATCAACGATTTAGGTACTATTTATTATAATGATTATTATAGTCCAACTACATAATCAACTATAATTTTAATTTGTTTGAATACAGTCCAACTGTTAATTAAAACAACGATTTAAATATTAGTCCAACTAACATTTAATTTATTTGACGAATGATATTTGTTTGAGCACGTATGGCAAGTAATTAAACGAATATTGCAAATTCAATTCTTGCCTCCCACTATTTTTTCCGGCGAGCCTCTAACCCTCTGTCGAGTACTCGGGAAACCGTGTTTCCTAGCGGGCTAGGATCCCGTTAAATATCACACAATCTTGACTTTGGCCAACAATTGTATGATAATTAACTAGGTAGATCTCTAAGATCAATTGGATCCAATCCAATTCCTAGATCCAGTAGGGGACATCCAAGTCCGAACATATATCTTATATATGCCAATATATCCAATATATTGCCTAACCTTTTTCCTCTGAATCAACTAAGCCTTGGCTTTGGCACAAAAAACTTAGTGATCCCAGTTAAGCGTGACCCATTGACCATGGAAACTTCGTAATCAATGTCGATGGACAAGAAGTGGTCTTGACTTTGGCCAACAAACCACAACTTGGACAAGACACTGATATGGAACAAAGCTCTCGTGATTCAAACACATCCTCGACGGACAAAGGCCTTGACTTTGGCCAACAAACCAATGCCAGTCTCGGATCTTGAGTAAGAATCACTCAATGGAAGGAAAAACGCTTAATATTTTGTGAGGGTTTTTCGAGTGCAAATTGGCAACCAATTTATTATCTTTGTTAAGATCTCATCGTCATACACCCTTAAACGTGCATTTTAAACACATAATAAAGCGCGTATAAATAAATAATAATGATATGCGGATGGATACTTTACACATTGATCCTAGATCAAATCTCTCTCTTTCTCTCTCCCGCTAGCACATGTATTACTTCTACCCGTTACACTACACTTCTAAAGAACCTCATTTACATTGAGGGGAATATGTGAGAAGAGAATACAAAGAATAAGGAGGTAATAAGGCTGGACACGCAGTCCAATTAATAAATCAAATTTATTACAACAATTTCTAAAATTGCCCCACCCATCTAATATCCATCTGATATACATTATTCATGCATCGCACCATGTATTCACACAAGCATGTTATCAATCAATCTAATCAAATTAATTAATCTGATAATTAGTGACCATCCAATGTTCAAACAACGATTTGATTTTGCGCGAGTCAAACTCGTTTTGCGAATAAGTACTCAAAGTACGAATTCTCGAATTAAATTAAACTACAAAATTAAATCCAATTCAATTTGTATTTAATACTAATTCGTTTATTTAATTCCAAATTAAATACTACACTTTATTAATGAACTTTTACGACTTAAATTCCAAATTTAATCGTTACGGGTCTTAAAGCCCGATTAACGTCTAACGTTAATTTAATTAAAGTCCAATGGGCTTTTAATTAATTTCTTTAAGGCGTGGACTTTTGGTCAACTCGGGTCGAACACAATAACCAAAGTCCAATCCGGGAGTTACCCCATAAGCCCAGAAATCAATTTAGGCCCATTAGGCCCAATTAAACTTTAAAGGTCCATTAGTCGCATTGGGGCTTTATGGAAGCGGTTTTGGGCCTAATTGGATCCAATCAATTTTTTCCTAAACCCAACTTAGTACAACCAAGCCCAATAAGCCCAATAACAACTTTCAAACCCAATTTTACAAAATAGGCCCAAATAATTTAATTCAAAAAAATTCCAAATTTCTCAATTAAATTACATAAAGTGTATTACACAATTAATTACCCAATAAAAATTTCTAAAACATCAATTAGCCTAATTAATCATGCTCTTTAACATTAAATAAAGTCTAACATAATTTAATCAAAAATCAAACCCATACATGCTTTATAACTCTCGGCTAAAGGGGATTTTTGTGTCAAATTCAAATTCAATCCAATTAAATTTAATTCAACATTAAATCAATATCCCCAACATGATTCTAACTCATCCAATGAATTAAAAAATCAAAAATCACCAAGAATTAGGGCTATGTCATTCTCGGCCAAGCTAAGATATTTGGGCAAATTTGTTCCAAACAACATTTGATCAAATTGATCCAATCAATCATAAATTAAAACACATTTAAGCATACTAATTCATCCAATTTCATTAAATCATGCTCAAAAACATTTTACCCAAATTTTAAGCCCTAATTAAATTTCATGCTTTTCAATCGCTCTGATACCATTGTTGGAGTTCTACGGTCCCAAGGATCGATTATAAAGCATACAAACATGTGTAAATACAACGAGGGAGTTGCAGAATACTCACATCGATCGGTTGAGCGACGCGAGAGGTAACACAAATTCGGTCTCTGCTCACTGTCAAGCTCGACAGTGGGCTGCTGTTTGCTCCTCAAATTCAGCCATGAATCATCTTCATCAAGCTCCAAGCTTTGTGATTTGATTCCAAGCTCATGGGTGGACTTCCCTATCACCTTCGCATGACTTCGTAGTGTGCTAGCACTCCCGATTTTGCCACAAAATCGCAACTTTTGCTTCCCATTTTTCTTCCTTGGCTCTCGCCAGTGGGCTGCCAAACCAGAAGAAAAACAGCCCCTAAAGGGCGTGAGAGAGATGAAAGAAATTGGCTCCAATTCGTGAGCCAAGAGAGAGAATGAGTGAAGTGATTTTTGTATTTGATTTTGTGTATCTAATACACAATTTTTCATTACCAAAAAATCAAATAATTGATTTTTCAAATACAAAAAGTCAAGGAAATTAATTCCAACCATTTCTATCAACTATTCACATCACTCATGTCAATCAAGTGACAAGTTGTCACATAACTCAAAGTGACTAATATTTTGACGCTTGATGCGACTAGTGATTTGACACTTGATTTGACTTGCGTGCCGCACTCGAATTCGAACTGCGAATGCGCTCGCAAACAATCCCGGGCTCGGGTTCGCTAATTCCAAATTAACGAATTTTCTGTTGCAACGTAATTAAATAATTACGCCTAGCGAAGTCACTATTCACGTCGCTAACGAATTAATTCTAAATTAACTGGTTCGCCCGAATTAAAATCTAATTTTAATTCCGCGTCGAAATCCAATTTCGTTTAATATATCGAATATATTAATTAATCGATTAATTCCAAATTAATCGTTATCTCTCTTTAATTGATATTTTATCCCCGATAAAATATCTCCGCAATTAATCCCAGATTAATTTTCTCTCTCATCTAATTAATCCCAGATTAATTAAAGTGCGAGTCATACATCATCGGTGAATCTTTGGGAAGCGACCCATGAGATCCCCGGATATGTTGGTAGTAAATTCGGTCGTCGGACTATCCGAACACGTAAGTACCTAGTACTACGTTTGTATCGATTTACAAGACAAGGTTGGCTTCTAGAAAATCGCCATGCCTACCCAATTCTCCAGAAATATCCTTACAGGAATATAAGGATCTATATCAGGCGTAGTATACGTAGTATTACGTATTTCGATCCAGTATCGGATGATCACATGCAAGGTCTGGGGCTGGTACAGTGTTTGCCCCGTACGAAGCATATATCGGATTACGAGCAACTAGTCTCTTTATTATCGGATAATCATGACAAGTCATATTATCCCGATGGTTGCAACCATTTAGAGAACCAGTTCTGTATCCCTGCGCGATCATCAACTTCATATGACTGGAGTGACACTTCCGTCTTGTCATCACACCTAACACACTACGATTCTCAATATACCCAGTAGAGGCGTACACAGAACCGGTTAAAGCCCTGGATGACCACAACTAAAGTATATTGATTGTCGCAAGTATTAGCGGTGCAAGTCTCAGGTTAAGACCAAATACACCTACCCTGATTTCAGACTTCCATAGACACATAGTCATACTACCAATGGAATTCCGATGGGGTCTATCCAGAGCGAAGCTGTTTCCCATACCATCGGTAAACACAACCTCCTATTACACTTGCATGAGTATCCTATACCCAAATATATGAGAACTATGTCGTTGTGCCCTCACAATGCGCATAAGTGTAATACTAGTCTTTTACGCATTATCGATGTCCAATCTTGATAATACTATGACTAGGGATATTTAATGATTTATCCTTCGTGGACTGATACTATCTCATATCATTCTCAATCCAGGAACAAATCATAAGGATCTCCCATCATTTATATATCTTGGTGATCTAATCACAAATGACAAGAGTGCAATCTCTTTTGTCACATAGTTAATTTGTACAACAACACCATGATCTCTACAAATAATGACGCTATGGGTCATAATTATCCAACAATATATTGATCCGACCCTAGTGGTCTCACATCCGCCCCAACAAAATGGTATCAGAGCAGGTCTTAACCACACAATATATAAATTTGAATATATGACTCTGTAAGTTTAATTTAATTTTACATAAGTCATATTGGATATGCATTACATGTTTTAAATTAAAATTATTTTGACCAAGCATGTTAATGACTTGGTTGTCATAAATCTCCCATAATTAGGTGACTAATTTTAAGTAATACGGAGATGAATGAGTTTTTATTACTTATACTCAATATCGTCATTATTGTGAGGGTATAAGTGGTCGGATCTTAGGTCATTCCGGTAAAATATTAGATGTAGCGTGATGAGTTGACGTAGTCACCCAATACCGTCATTATTGTGAGGGTGTACTTATGAATCTCATTAGTGCACATTAACAAGTATACACATGGAACACGTTTTAATCCTATACCGTCATTATTGTGAGGATAAGAAACAGTTCAGGACCAAAATTAGGAGTCACATGAATGTGATTAACCTTGGGGGTCTACCTAATGAGTTTATGAAGGCCAAAACTATCATTATTGTGAGGCTGAAGTAAATGTCATGAGATCAACTTCCCACTGTGAAACTTTGATTATCAAATTTTTATTTTTTTTGTTAAAGGAGATTACGAAATTACGTAAAGTAGTGGGATGACACTAATAGATTTAAAATCCACAATCATATTAGTATTTTTATATTGATATGAAAAATATTATGTTAGTGTTTAATTGTTGTCTTGTAGATGGATTTCGAAAATCCATTAGCCGACTTTTGGATTCTAATAAACTAAAAGGAGCCAAGAACTATTTTGAATGAGAAATGAACATCCGCATTGTCTTGGAGTCTGAAAAGTTGAGCTATATGACGCTCAATCCATTGCCTATTGAAATCGATCATGCTTCCACTTTCGAAGAGCATGAGACTTTTGAAAAATGGAAGAATGATAACCTAAGGATGAAATCCTACATTTTAGGATTGATGGTTCCGAATTTTCTCAGACAGTACATAGAGGTACCTAATGCTTGGAGCATTATGAGAACACTCAAGGAGTTGTTCGAAGCAAAATAAGAAATTGAAATATATTAGAGATCTAAGGAATTGTTTCATGCTACGCTCAAAGATGTATGAGCGGTTAGCATTCATGTTTTGAACATGATAGACCATATCCGATATTTGGAATGACATCGCATAATGATCGATGAACGGCTAGGCCGGAATTTGATTTTATCGTCTTTTCCTGGTACTTCCGATGGCTTTGTGTTCAATTTTCATATGCATTCGATGGAAGCCAGTTATGAAGAACTTTATAACATGTTACGCACGGTGGAATAAGATTTAAAGAAAGGCAATCCCACTTTGTACCTTCATGATGGAGCAAGCTCTTCAAAGACTTCAAGAAAGTTGAAGAAAATCAAAATGGGAAAGAAGAAAATATCAAAGAAAAACTCCAAGAAACATAAAGTTGTAAGACTGGATGTAGATCGTGATGCATGTCTACAATGCAAGAAGTCTGGAAATTAGAAGAAAGATTGTCCAGAGCTAAAAGGAAAGACAGGAACCTTAGGTACTCTTTGTATTTTTATATTATTGACATCTCATTAGCCTTAGATGTAAATAGTTGTTGGGTGTTAGACACCGGTAGTCCCACTCATATTTGAAACTCCATGCAGGTCATGAAGGTTAAAAGAAGGCTGAACAAAAGGGATATCCAGCTTAGAGGTTGGAATGACGAGAGATTGGATGTCAAGGCCATAAGAACAGTTGTTCTAGATCTCCCTAATGGATGTAAATTATTTTTACATGACTATTATTATGTACCATCTCTTATCATACATATAATATCATTACCGATATTGGATAAAGAGAGATGTAAAATAAATATTAAAGATGGTACTTTATGTTTATATGATAAAGAAAACTATTTGATATGTGAATGTTCTTTATCTAACGGTCACTATGTTTTGGAAACATGTCGAGATGTTTTTAATGTAGAGGAAAATACAAGTAAAAGATCTAAATTAAATAATACTGAATTATGGCATATGAGATTGGGCCACATAGGTGTTAGATGTCTATCAAAACTGGTTAAGGATGATTTGATTGAAGACCTTACCTTAGATCATTATCCAATTTGTGAGTCCTGTATCCAAGAGAAAATGAAAAAGGCCCAATTTCTTGGTGTTGGACACAATGCTGAAGATTTATTGGAGATAATACACAGTGATGTGTGTGGTCCATTAAATCATGTCGCTCATGATGGTTCAACATACTTTGTGACTTCCACAGATGATAAGTCAAGATATGAATATATTTATTTGATGAGACATAAATCAGAAATATTTGACAAATTCAAAATATTCCGAAATGAGGTAGAAAAACAAACCGGGAAATTCATCAATTGCCTTTGATCAGATCGAGGTGGTGAATTTATGAGCGACAGATTCATAAGTTATTTAAGGGAGAATGAGATTCTCGCCCAATATAGCCCGCCTGGAACTCCTCAACACAATGGTGTGTCTAAGCGGAGAAATCGTACTTTTTATAAGATATTATACGATCTATTATGAGTTATACAAATCTTCCATATTACCTTTGGGGTTACAGTTTACTTACTACTGCCCACATACTTAACAGAGTTCCATCGAAAGCTGTTTCTATGACCCCATATCAGATATGGTTTGGTAGAAATCCAAGTCTTAGATATTTAAAAATTTGGGATTGTCCTGCATATGTTAGAGTTGCGCAGCGGGATAAAATAGCACCTATGGGGTAGAAATATAGTTTCGTTGGATATCCCAAAATTTTTTTGGGATATCAATTTTACGATTATGAGCAATAAATTTTTTTTTTTTTTGGTTGTTTTGTGACTTTTCTTGAAAAGAAATTTTTGAGAGAAAGTGGAAATTGTAGAAAGATTGAACTTGATGAGTTTGATCCAAACATTAAGGAATCTGAGGTGTAACCAGAGATCCAATTAGGTGAAGGATCTACAACACAAGTTCTGAGTAAGTCGAATAGAATATCAAGGCCTCATGAAAGATTATTTTTAATGGCTGATGTGAGCCTTGAAGTTCTCCTCTTGGAGGAAACAGATCTGACTACGTATAAAGAGGTGATATCATATATCGATTCGGGAAAATGACAGAAAGCTATGAAATCCGAAATGGATTCTATGCATGAAAATCAAGTCTGGGACTTAGTTGAACTTCCTAAAGAAGTTAAACCTATTGGTTGTAATTGAGTTTACAAAATGAAGCAATGGCTCGATAGAAATGTGGAATCATTGAAGGCCCGACTGGTAGCAAAAGGTTACACTCAACGTCCTGAGATTGACTATGAGGAAACTTTTTCACCAGTAGCCATGCTAAAATCCATTAGGATTATTTTAGCCATTTGTGCATATCATGACTATGAGATATGGCAGATGGATGAGGAAACCGATATCCTAAATAGATTCCTCGAAGAGGATATCTATATGGAACAACCAGAGGGTTTTGTATCCAATGAGACTTCAAACTTAGTTTGTAAGCTCCAGAAGTCTATTTATGGACTTAAACAGGCATCCCGAAGCTGGAATCATCATTTTGATGAGATAATTACATTATCTGGATTCATCATGAACGAGGAAGAACCGTATGTTTATAAGAAAGTTAGAGAGAGTCTGATAATATTCCTTGTTTTGTTTGTAGATGATATCCTTATCATTGGGAATAATATAGGATTGATGCAAAATATGAGAGCCTACCTTCGCAAGAACTTCTCCATGAAATACATGGGTGAAGCTTCATATATACATGATATAAGGCTCTACCATAATAGAGTTAGGAAGCTTATAAAGTTTTCGAAATCCACGTACATAGATAAAATGTTAGAAAGGTAAGGTGTTACTAACTATAAGATAATAAATGTACCTTTTCGATACGGCATACAGCTTTCGAAGAAAATGGCACCTCAGACTGAGGAATAGGGGGTTTGAATGTCGAACTTGCCATATGCTTTTTGTATTGGAAGCATTATGTATGATATGCTATGTACAAGACCTGATATCAGTTTCAGCGTTATTGTCACTAGCCGATATCAATCGAATCCGAATAATGATCATTGGACAGCTGTGAAATATATCCTGAAATATCTTAAATGTGCTAAGGTTAAGTTTCTCATATATGGAGAAGATGAGCTACAAGTTAAGGGTTATACTGACTCCGAATTTCAGGGAAATTTGGATGATAGAAAGTCTACATCTGGATATATATTTACCCTTAATGGCGGTACGTTTAGTTGGTGATGTCCAAAGCATGGCTCAATAGCTGATTCCACCACTAAGGCAGAATTTATAGCGGCTTCGGAAGTTGCTAAAGATGCTGTCTGGATTAGAAATTTTATCACAGAACATGGCATTGTGCCTAGTGTTACAGATTCAATCACACTGTACTATGATAATAGTGGAGCTATTGCGCATGCTAATGAGCCGAGAGTGCATTTAAAGTCTAAAGACGTGGAAAGGAAATATCACGTGATTAGACAGATTATTTAACAAAAAGACATAGTTTAACCCGATGTACCATGAGCAAGGAAAACTCGTGTAGACATGTGGTATTCATTGGAACGAATACTGAATGACTCATAGGTGATTCCTAATAGTTGGAAGTACAAACCACCGTCAATAGGAATCTCCTTGAGTCGAGTAGCATATTTGATCCTTTGACGATAGGATAACATTGATTTTATGTGTGATCCTCTACACTTTGATGCCATATATGTCATAGACCTTTCATGGTCTAACCCCTAGATGTTCATTGGGTGTGGACCGATGCACTCGTTAATCAAGTGTGTATCAAGATATGATATATCGGTCCGTATGTGTACTATAAGGGGTTTAGGTATCCATGTGAGTAAGTCATGATTCTTAAGACTTTGGCCAAAGTCAATCACCTAGGGTGGATCGCATATATCAGAAATGGTGTTCTTATTAGTTGTAAAGAATCATAGACATGTCGACATGAGATGTTCACATTAGAAACTTGACAGTGTAATCTATGTTTCCTAAGATCAACTCGGATTTCCTACGATGAAGGGATTGTTAAACATACACGATGACCTCAACTTATATAGTTCAGAAAGGTCGTTTGTGTTCTTTGCGAATTCGGAGGTGGCCGAATTGCGTATATATAAGATAGGCTTATATAATGAACGTGCCTGGACTTAGAGAGTCCCATAATAATTCAAATAAGGTATTGTGAAACATATGTGATGACCTCGACTTGTATAGTTAAAAAAAGTCGTCCGTGTTCATCGTGAATTTGGAGGTGGCCGAATTGCGTACATATAAGATAAGCTTATATGACTAACGTATCTGGACTTAGAGAGTTCCATAATATAAAGCGTACTCATTGAGAACTTAGGTAGCCGATCATTTTTGATGATAAATAACATTTGATATTATAATTATCAACTAAAATAATTAAATGTTATTGGATAACATTAATTATTTACTTTGACCCAATTGGATTAATTGAATTAATCCAAATTCACATAAGGGCTTTGTTCCAATTTCATAAATATCTCTACCATTGTAAGATATTTTAATAATTACAAATATGTAATAATAAATGTATTTGGCTTGATTTAATTGGATTAAATCAAAGTGGTAGACATATAACTAATCCATTAATTATTAGCCAACAGAACGCACCTTAACGACGGAGCTAACGATGGTAGCCAAATGCTCGCGCTCGGTTCCCAAAGCTTCTACAGCCTCCATGTATTGCGCAGCAACAAGGGTAGCAGCGGAAGCCATAGCCATATCTGTCTTAGCCATCTGCTCATCCTTTCCAGACCCTGATGACGCGGTAGTGGTGGTAGCTATAGCAGCTATCGCCGCGGGTATGCCGACAACAGATATAGCGGCATTGAGCTGGGCATTGTGGACCCGACTCCCTTCCTTCTTTTTCTCCCTCATTTCCTTCAGCCACTGTCCCACCGTATTCCCTTTGTCGGAGGCGATGGGAGTTGCAGCGGCGCCGGAGGTGGGTATTCGAAAATTTGAGTTGGCGTTGTACTGAGGATGGTGATAGCCGCCATGGATGTTAATGTTGTTGCTACCGTTGCTATTCCAACATAACTGAGCAGAGAACGAACGCCAGTGGTTGGACATCGAAAATTTATTTTTCTTTAAATTTTTATTCAATTCTCTTTTGGTTTTATAATTGAGCAAAATTCGTTGCACCCACCATAAATAAAAATTCTAACTTTGAAATTTTATATGTTTCTACAAGTAACTGATAAAAGAAAAAACCATTAATTAAAAAATATATGTATTATTATTATAAGTAATTATACATGGATTAAATCAAAGTGGTAGATAAAGGTGATTAGTAACACCTAATTAGACAAGTAAGAATTATAGATATTAGCCTAAATAAAAGAAGTGTTTAGAGAAACTTTGAAGTTCTCTACAATATTTTAACAAGGAGAAGACGATTAGATTATAGAATCAAGCTTGCTATCTTTGAGAATTCTCTACAAAAACAAGGAGAAGAAGATTGGATATTGGAACCAAGCTTGCTAGTTTTTGGAAGTTCTCCACAATATTTCAACAAGGATAAGAAGATTGGATCTTGGAATCAAGCTTGCTAGGTAAGTTTGATCTTCTCCAAACTATGTTATCATTAGTGCGTTATCAATAGTGAGACATATAGTGATGAATTATATATTGGATACATAATAACATAGCTTGATGTTGAAATACTAGCTAATTAATTGTGTACGGATGCTTTGGAAGCATAAACACAATATGCTTGTAATTGCGTCAAATATGTTCATGTTGGACATGAAACATGAAATTAGAGTTTGGAACTCTAGTTGAAAGCTTGAAGTGTTGGACAATTATGACCCATATCGTCACTATTTGTAAAAGACATTGTGGTTCTTGTACAAATTATCTATTTGACAATGGAAATTGATATTTTATCATTTCTTAATTAGATTACTTGAATACATATAAATGATAAAAGTCCTTATGATTAGTTTCAGATTAATAAGATATGAGACAATATCAATCCATGAAGATTTAATCATTAAATATCCCAAGTCATAGTATTATTAAGACTGGACATCGATAATGCGAAATAGACTAGTATTGCACTTGTGCGTGTTATGGAAGCGTAACAACATAGTTCTCATATATTTAAGTATTGGATACTTATGCAAGTGTGATAGGAGGTTGTGTTTGCCGATGGTACGGAAACAGTTTCGCTCTGGATAGACCCCACGGAATCTCATTGGTAGTATGACTATGTGTCTATGGGAATCCGTATCAGGGTAGATGTATTTGGTCTTAACCCGAGACTTGCATCGCTAATACTTGCGACAATCAATACGCTTTGGTTTTGGTCGTCCGGGACTTTAACAGGTTCTGTGTACGCCTCTTCTGGGTTTATTGAAAATCATAGTGTATTGGGTGTGATGTCAAGACGGAAGTATCACTTCAGTTATATGGAGATGATGATCACGTAGGGATACATAACTAGTTCTCTATTATGTTGCAACTATCGGGATAATATGACAAGGTCATGATTATCCGATTATAGAGACTAGTTGCTTGTGATCCGATATATGCTTCGTACGGGGCAGACAATATTCCAGCCCTAGGCCATGCATGTGACATCAGATACTGGATCGCAATACGTAATATTACATATACTAAATCTGACAAAGATTATATATTCCTTAAAAGAATATTTCCGGAGAATTGGGTAGGCACGGTGGTTTGCTAGAAGCCAACCATGTCTTGTAAATCGGTAAAAATGTGGTACCGGGTACGCATGTGTTCGGATAGTCCAACGACAGGATTTACTGCCAACATATTCAGGGATCTCATGGGTCACTTTCCGAAGATGCACCGATGACGTTTGACTCGAACATAATTAATCTGAGATTAATTAGAAGAGAGAGAAAAATTAATCTAAGATTAATTACGACATGAATTTATCTTGGATAAAATTCGATAAGAAGAGAGAGAACGATTAATTTAGAATTAATCGATTTAATAATATATTCGAGATATTAAATGAAAGATTTCGACACGAAATTAAAATTGGATTTTAATTCGGGAGAACGAATTAATTTAAAATTAATTCGCGAGCGACTTTGGTAATACTTTTACAAAGCATTATTATTTAATTAAATTGGATTTAATTACATCGCGATGGAAAATTCATTTAATCGGATTAAGCGAACCCGAGCCCGAAGTGTGTTGAGCAAGCCACTTGAATTTTGAATTAAGTTGGGTCCCACCAACTTACATCACTTGTCCATCAAGTGTCAATTTGGTGATGGAAGTGGTTGGAGGCATTAAAAGCTTTTTTCCCTCCAAAACTTTGCTTAACCTTTTGGTAAAGGATATACCAAAATTGAGTTTGACTTTTGGATAATTTGTAATTGATTTTAGAAATCAAAATACCAAAAACCAAAAACTCTCTCCTCTCCTCTCATATTGCCGTGAATTGCTCTTCCCAAAATAGAGATTTTGTGGTAAAATTTCTTCATTGCTAACACATTGTGGGACACAGAAACTAGACGACACATGCTATCCTAGGCTTGCGGCCTAGTTGGGAGTACGGAGTAGCCCGCGGGGGACTAAACCGGAGAATAATGGAGTCGCCACCCAGTGTGAATCGGGAAAATGAGATTTAAGGCCGCACTCACCCCTCGCAAGGGAAGACCTCAAACCGTTGGGTTCGGAATGGTCCCTTACTTATGCAACTTGTAATGAAAGGATTTGTGTGATAATTTAACCAAGCTTAAGTAACACTTATTTCCAGGAATAGTATGCTTCTAAATTCACATATACAAAATAAAACTTACACCTAAATTTACATACATTTTATATCTAAGATTGCATGCTTGAAAGTGCATCAAAGTAGCAGCGAACATACAACTTCATTGGCATATTGTATTCACAAAAACACAAGCACACACGTTAATCACACAAACACACATGTAAACACTTTTCCAAGTGGTACGTGGAATTGTATCCTTAGTACAGACCGCACTACCGTTCATTCGGAATCGGCTACGGAATTTACGTCTGGGTTTCCATCCTATATACCACAAGGAATAATACTCGAATGCTATCATGTCATGGATATATGAATTGTAATACGTTTAGCCAAGACGAAGGTGAATGATGCAACCAATGGGATAAACATGCTTTTCATTATGATGCGTACAAAGATAAGAATGACTATATGAGATTTCATAATACATGCATGAATGGTATAGTTGGCTTTATGTGAGAGGAGTTGTGAGTATGTGCACTGGCAGTGGCGAGGCGAGAATGCTAGATTAGGGCTAATGGCGTGAGGTGTTATGTGAGTTGGCTGAGGCTTGCATAGGGCTGTGGCTAGTTGAGGTCTGTTAACGTGGCTATTTGAGGGTTGATTAGGGGTGAAGTTATGAAGCGGAGTGGGCTGATGGCGTTGATTGATAATTAGGGTTCTTTTTCACGGTTTTAGGGCAGTGAGTGTGTGTGGATGATGGCTTGAGGCGAGAGTGAAGGGTTTCTACGTGTGCATGGGCTGGTTCACGTGGCTAGGGTTCCATGGGTGGTGTATAGGGGTGTGTGGTTCACGGTTTGTTTCAGGCAGTGAGGGGTTGGTCTCGGCAGTGGACTGTTGGTGATGATTCAAGGTTCATGGGCGTTGGTGAAGGGCTACATGCAAGGGCTAAAAATATGGGTACATCAATGACAATAGGTCGAGCGAAGACGGGGATAGACGATGCAATCAAATAGATGAAAGACACAGCGAATATCGTGGTAAAAGTAGCCTTTTAGGATTTTCTTCCCCTAAATGGAGAACCTTTTAATCCAACACAATAGGCCCATGTGCCTTTCGTTACAATATGTACAAAGACGAAGATAACTATATCAAACTTAGTATGCCCGACTGAACATATCTTGCATTCAACCGAACACACATCAATCGGTGCGGCGAAGCATCGTGGTAAAGGATTTTAACCCCTCCAATTAGGGGACCTTTCATCGCACTTACGAAGACCATGCACTCGATTACATCATGCACAAAAAGAGTTAAGGACAATAATATTAAAATTAGTGTGCCTGATTGAACATATCTTGCATTCAACCGAACACACATCAATCGGTGCGGCGAAGCATCGTGGTAAATGATTTTAACCCCTCCAATTAGGGGACCTTTCATCGCACTAACTAAGCTCATGCACTTGATTGCATCATACACACAAAGAATTAAAGACAATAATATTAAACTTAGTGTGCCCGATTGAACATATCTTGCATTCAACCGAACACACATCAATCGGTGCGGCAAAGCATCGTGGTAAAGGATTTTAACCCCTCCAATTAGGGGACCTTTCATCGCACTTACTAAGCCCATGCACTCGATTGCATCATGCATAAACAAGTAACATGCAGAATTAAAGACAATAATATTAAACTTAGTGTGCCCGATTGAACATATCTTGCATTCAACCGAACACACATCAATCGGTGCGGCAAAGCATCGTGGTAAAGGATTTTAACCCCTCCAATTAGGGAACCTTTCATCGCACTTACTAAGCCCATGTACTCGATTGCATCATGCATAAACAAGTAACATGCAGAATTCAAATGACAAAAATATTAAATAAATGAACCAAAGCAGCATAAAACAAAAGAGGGTGTCATTTTACTCAAGCGGTATGTGGAGTTGTATCCCGAGTACAGATCATACTACCGTCCATTCGGAATCGGCTATGAAATTTATGTCCGGGTTCCCATCCGATATACCGCGAGAGTTGACACATCTCTCATTTTATTCCAAAGCCACAACATACAATATCTCATGATCCATGCATATTTATCTACTCAAGGGCCACAACATGCAATTCAATATAACAATCATGCAAGCAATACTCAATAAATAATACAAATAAAACAGAAAACGAATGTGGAAAATACCCTCAGGTCTAACCTTTTTTGCCGACTTTCGGGCTTGCGTTTCGCGGAGATCGGAAGGGTAAAGCTCCTCAACTTCTCCGGTTCACTGGTTTAGCGTCTTAGTTCACTATTTTTCTGTTTTACTCGCTGTTTGGTCTCCGTCTTGCTGCTGTTTTTGCTGTATTTCTGCTCACTGTTTAGGTCACTGTTTTGTGTTTTAAGGGGCTGTTTTTTGTGATTGTTTAAGGATTAAAAGTGCAGATTTTTGCTCACTGGTTTGGGGTATTTTAGGGGCTGTTTGAAGGGTTAAAATTCGGTGAAAGGGCTGCTGTTTTCTGAGGCAGTTTATGCGTTCAGGGGGGCGCTGTTTTGGTGGTTTGGGGCGTGGATATAGCTGCTGTTTTAAGACTTGTTTTGGTGATGTGTGGGGAGTCTACGGAGGTGGTTTTCAGTGGTGGTTAGGGGCTGTATTGGTGGTTGTAATGGCTATCAAATTTTGGCAATGGAGGGGGTGGAAGGTGGTGGTCTTCACGGCTAGAGAGGAAAAGATGAAGAGAAAAGTTTTATGTCTTGCTTATTTGTCTTAGGCGTGAGTTATGTGGTGTGTCTTCTTATTTTTTGTTGTGATTTTCGTGTGATGTCAGGGAATGGGGATCTTGGGCGTGTATTAGAGAGAGTGGAGACCAAAGGTGGCCAAGTTAGTGCATGTTTATATAGAAGATGGCTAGGGTTTGTCCTTGTTTCAAAAGGAAGGGATCTTGGTATTCAATTAGGATTTCTAAGAAAGGCATACACAAGATTGAGGGGGGACAAATTATTTTAAATTAGGAAGTTGAATATCTAATTTGTGTTGGTTTAGGAATACAATATTTTTTAATTGGTTAGGATTGATTTAATTAGGCATAACATCTTTTTAATTTAGGTATATAACATATTTGATTTGTTTAAATTAGGCATGATTATAATTTGTGTTTTATTTAATTTGGTAAATGATTTAATTATTATTTTATTTAATTACATTATCTAATTAATATTTAACTTAATATTTGATTTAATTTGGGTGTGTATTAGGTAAATGGGCTTGTGGGCCTTAGTGTGGGCGTGTGGGCCTTTGGTTGGTGGGTTTGGTTTGTGTGGGCTAGATGTGTGGGCTTGCGGGGGTTTTAGGTCAAGGCCAAGGGGCTTGCAGGGATTTTGGGCCGAGGTTGTGAGTGTTTTGGCCCGGGAATAATTTTTAAAATGGAAAACCAACAAGTAACCCGAAGCTAAACCAGCGAACTTAATCCGAATATGGTCCTCCCTTCCGATGTCTGTTTCCCGTGGCTTTCGCGACTTAAAAGGTAGTGCCTCCAACTGAGACTCATCATCGGGTTTCACATGCAAAAAATGCAATGCCTACAGTCGCCCCCACTTTGATGGGACTTGTGCAGTGTGTGACTTTGAACAATCCTATCAAAGTTATGCAATGCATTTTCACTTACCTGACTCGTCTGCTGCCTCGAGCTGAGTTGGTGCTGCAGTGGACCTCGATCCTGGTACGCATCCCACTAACTGCACCTGACAACGGGGGCACCTCGACCCTGGGCACGCATCTCGACCCTGTACCGCTGACAATAGGGACCTCGCCCCGAATATGATGATGTAGTGGGCACCTCGACCCTGGGCACGCATCTCGACCCGAAACTACAACTGACAACGGGGGCACCTCGACCCTGGGCACCTCGACCCAACACCGCTGACAATAGGGACCTCGCCCTGAATATGATGATGTAGTAGGCACCTCGTCCTTGGGCACGCATCTCGACTCGGAACTACAACCGACAACGGGGGACCTCGACCCTGGTTAACTCGACCCAATACCGCTGACAATAGGTACCTCGCCCTGAATATGATGATGTAGTGGGCACCTCGACCCTGGGCACGCATCTCGACCCGGAACTACAACCGACAACGGGGGCACCTCGACCCTGGGCACCTCGACCCAATACCGCTAACAAAAGTGGGCCTCGCCATAAGCTGATACTAATGTCGGCCTCGCCCCAGACTGATACTAATGTGGGCCTCGCCTCTTGGGACTCATCCCCAAAACTGAAACTGCGTTGGCGCTGTTTGGCTCATTTCTGCCGCTTTTTCTTTTCTTCGAACCTGCGAACACAAAACAAAAATAAACACGGAAAGAATGCAATGTTACGTGTATGCATGAATGATTTTCCTACTCCGTTGGGTTAGGTCTTCTGCCAATTCCCTTAGTGATTACTCGGTCCTTTCTCCCTAAGGCAAAGTATTGCTTCAATCTGTCCACGTTGATCGGCTCGGTGAACTCGTTTCCTTCCAAGTCTGACAACCTCACTGCCCCATTTCCCATTACCTTTTGCACTATGTAAGGTCCTTCCCAGTTAGGTCTGAATTTTCCTCTCGGATCTGTCGTCGACGGCCTTGACTGCTTATGTACCAAATCACCCTTTCTGATCTTGGTAGGACGCACTTTCTTGTTGAATGCCCGGGCTAGTCTCTTCTGATACAACTGCATGTGATACAAAGACTTCGTTCTCTTCTCATCCAATAGTGCTAACTGATCAAACCTCTGGGCGGCCCATTCCTATTCCGGTAATTCTGCCTCTGCTAATACCCTCATAGACTGTATTTCCACTTCTACTGGCAATACTGCTTCCATTCCATAGACCAAAGAGTAAGGTGTGGCCCATGTTGCTGTTCTTACTGATGTTCTGTACCCCCACAGAGCATACGGTAATTTCTCGGCCCAATCTCTGCAATTTTCTGTCATCTTGGCTAGAATCGTCTTTATAGTCTTGTTGGCTGCCTCAACTGCCCCATTTGCCTGCGGCCTGTACGGTGATGACTTGTGGTGGCCTATCCCATACCTCTGTAACATTGCCTTCGTCTCTCCTTGAAACTGAACTCCGTTGTCTGTCACTACATGATGCGGCATACCATACCGACAAATGAGGTTCCGAGCTATAAATTTTGCCATCTGTTTTGCTGTAACATTGCGGAATGACTCGGCTTCCACCCACTTCTAGAAGTAATCTACTGCCACTACTATGAAGCGATGCCCATTCGATGCATTCGGTCAAATTTCTCCAATCATATCAATTCCCCATGCTGAGAAATGCTACGGCTCTGACAACCCGTGCAACTCTGTGTGCGGTAAGTGATTCAAATTACCATGTGCTTGACAGTCATGACAGTGCTTTACCATCTTCGCGCAGTCTGTTTCCATGGTTGACCAATAAAAACCTTGTCTCACTATCTTTCGGGACAGATTCAACCCGTTCATGTGCGGACCACATACCCCGACGTGTATTTCTTCCATTATATGCTGGGCTTCTTCCTTTCTCAAACACTTCAACTGAATACCGTTTGCTTGCCTCCTGTACAGTTCCCCTTTCAAAGTCATATACTGGGAAGCTAACTTTTGAATGGCTATTCTGTCTTTTCTGCCTGCCCTTTCCGGGAGTTCACCATATTCCAGATACCTCTGAATGTCATAATACCAAGGTTTACCATCGTCGACCTCAACTTCTAGAATTCTTTCTGTCTCATAAACAGGTCTGCTTGCTGTTGTCAGTATCAACGGTCTCATCACTAACTTTTCTGGATTTTCCCAAGTCGCTGCAAGTGTAGCCAATGCATCTGCCATCTGATTCTCTTCTCTCGGTAAGTGCTGAAACTTACACTCGGGGATAACCTGTGCCAACTTTCTGAGGTGAAAAAGGTAAGGTTTCAACCGTTCTTCTTTCAATTCCCATTCTCCTCGCATCTGCTGGACCACCAACATAGAATCTCCGTAGATTTCCACACTCCCGGCCTTCAAGGCTATCAATGCTGTCAAATCAAAAGCACATGCTGTTGGATAATATGACCCATAGCGTCACTATTTGTACAGATCATAGTGTTGTTGTACAAATTAACTATGTGACAAGGAAATTGCACTCTCATCATTTGTGATTAGATCACCTTAGATATATAAATGAAGAGAGGTCCCTATGATTAGTTCCAGGATTGAGAATGATATGAGACAGTATCAGTCCATGATGGATTAATCATTAAATATCCCTAGCCGGAGTATTATCGAGACTGGACATCGATAATGCGGAATAGGCTAGTATTGCACTTGTGCGCGTTGTGAGGGCACAACGGCATAGTTCTCATATATATAAGTATTGGATACTTATGCAAGTGCGATAGGAGGTTGTGTTTCACCGATGGTACGGGAAACAGCTTCGCTCTAGATTGACCCCTCGGAATCCCATTGGTATTATGACTATGTGTCTATGGGAGTCCGACATCAGGGTAGGTGTGTATGGTCTTAACCTGAGACTTGCACCGCTAATGCTTACGAAAATCAATATGCTTTAGTTGAGGTCGTCCAGGACTCTAACCGGTTCTGTGTACGCCAATGCTGGGTATATTGAGAATCGTAGAGTATTGGGTGTGATGTCAAGATGGAAGTATCACTCAGTCATAGTGGAGATGATGTCACGCAGGATACGGTATTAGTGCTCTTAAGTGCTGGCCGACCATCGGGATATTATGACAAGGTCATGTATATCCGATTATAGAGACTAGTTACCAGACATCCGACATGTGCTTCGGACGGGGCAGACACTTATCCAGCTCCAGCCCTAGCACGTGACTATCCGATACTGGGCCGATATACACAATACTTGGTATACTACGCTTGACATAGATCTTAAATATTCTTAGATGAATATGACCGGAGAATTGGATAGACTTCGTGCTTTGCTAGAAGCCGATCTTGTCTCGTAAATCGGTAGAACGTAGTATTTGGTACGTACGTGATTCGGATATTCCGACGACCGTATTTACTGCCGAATTATCCGGGGATCTCATGGGTCGCTTCCCGATAATGCACCGATGACGCATAACTCGCACTCATTAATAATCTGGGATTATATAGAAGAAAGAGAAAATTAATCTAGGATTAATTACGGAGATATTTTATCTAGGATAAAATATCGTCTAGAGAGAGATAACGATTAATTTGGAATTAATCGATAAATTAATATATTCGATATATTAAAGGAAATTGGATTTCGACGCGAAATTGAAATTGGATTTTAATTCGGGCGAACGAATTGATTCGTTAGCGACGTGAATAGTGAATTCGCTAGGCGTAATCATTTAATTACGACGCGACGGAAAACTCGCTAATTAGGAATTAGCGAAACCGAGCCCAAGTGTGATTGCGAGCGCATTCGTATTTCGAATTCGAGTGCGGCGACGCAAGTCACATCAAGCGTCAAATCATTCATCACATCAAGCGTCAAATCAAATGTCACTTTGAGTGATGTGATTGATTGATGTGATTGATTGATTGAAAGACTTACATCACTTTATTAAAGTAATGAATAGTTGATGTAAGTTGTTGGAATAATGTTGGTGGTTGAGAAAGCCATTTTCATTTGATTTTATTTGATAAATAAAATGGTATATGCTTATTATTTTTGGAAAAATATATAAAGCAAATTTTGGTAATTCATTTACCAAGTCAACCATTACACACTTCCTCCATTTCTTCTCTCTTTCTCACGCCCAAATGGGCTTCATCTCCTTCTTCTTCACAGCTCACTGCCGTGAGCTTTAAGGGAAGCATGAGTGTGTTTTTGTGGCAAAAACACAAGTGCTAGGACACTTACGAGACTTGCGAAGGTGTTAGGGAGGTTCACCCATGAGGCGGGATCCGTTCGACGAAGCTTGGAGCTTGACGAAGGACCATTTTCACGCCCAAAACAGTGAGCAACATCACTGCAGTTCACGCCCAAAACAGTGAGGAATTTCGAATTTTGTTGCTTGCCGCATCTCTCAACCGATCGATGTGAGTATTCCGCTACCTCCGTTGATGTGTTCACACAATATTTTCATTGCTTGTTTGATCTTGGGACCTAGATTAATACCAACAATGGCATCAAGAGCCTTAGGTTCAAGCATGAAACTTTTAGGGTTAAAATTTGGGTAAATTGATTTTGAGCATGATTTAGTTAAATTGTTTGATTGAGCATGTTTAAATGATGTTGAATTGCATTTTGGTTGGACCAATTTGTTGAAAATTGATTTGGAATTATTTTCCCCAAATTGAAGACCTTGGCCGAATGGTATAGTGATTTTGGGTTCTTGGAAATTTTGTTTTTTGATTCATTAGATGAATTGGAATCATAATGTTTGATGTTAATTTGAGGTCAATTGGATTGTACTTTGAATTGGACAAAAAACCCCAAAATCTTGTGTTGGCCGAATGGACTTAATGCCCTAATGTCTTGGTGATTTTGATTTTGTGACATTGGATGTGTATGAAATCAAATTGGATGTTGATTTAATGTCGATTGTGGGTTCTATTGGATTGAAACCAAATCGGACACAAAATCCCTCCTTGGCCGAGAGCTTTGAAGCATGTAAATGGGTTTGATTTTTCAATTTATGTGTTGGACATATAATAATGAATTGAGTATGATTAATTGGACTAATTTGATGTTTTGGAAACGTTGATTTAGTTGATTAATCATGTAATGCACTTTAGGTAATTAAATTGTGGAATTGGATTCATGAAATTTAATTATTTAGGCTTAAATTGGATTTGGGCTTCTAATGTTGTATTTGGGCCTATTGGGCTTGATTTTATCAAGTTGGGTTTAGGCCAAATGGATTGGATCCAATTGGGCCCAAAACCTTAACCATAAAGCCCAAATGCGACTAATGAACCTTTAAAGTTCAATTGGGCCTAATGGGCCAAGATTGATTTATGGCTTATGGGGTAAATCCCATGGACTTTGGTTATCGGTTTGACCCGAGTTGACCAAAAGTCCACGCCTTAAGAAATCAATTAAAACCCATTGGACTTTAGTTGAATTGACGTTGGAGTTAATCGGTTAAGACCGTTACGATGTTTTTAACGTAGTAATAATTAAAGTTTAATATTACGATTAAATTGGAATTTAATCGTAAAAGGTTTATTATAAGTGTAATATTTAATTTGGAATTGAATATTGAATTAGTATTAAATACATGTTAAATTAGATTTAATGATTTAGTTTAATTTAATTCATGAATTCGTACTTTGAGTACTTATTCGCAAAAACGAGTTTGACTCGAACAAATCAAATCGTTGTTTGAACATTGGATGATCACTTAATTATCAGATTAATTAATTTGATTAGATTGATTGATAGCATGCTTATGTATGTGAATACGTGGTTGTGTTGAATGAATAATGTATATCGGATGGATATTAGATGGGTGGGGCAATTTTAGAATTGTTGTAATAAATTCGATTTATTAAATTGGACCTGCGTGTCCAGCCTTATCACCTCTATTCTCTTTGTATTCTCTTCTCACCTATTCCCCTCAATGTAAATGAGGTTTCTTTAGAAGTGTAGTGTAACGGGTAGAAGTAATACAAGTGCTAGCTTGATGAGAAATGGAGAGATTTGATCTAGGATCAATGTGTAAAGTATCCATCCGTATATCATTATTATTTATTTTCATACTCGCTTTATTATGTATTTAGAATGCATGTTTAAGGGTGTATGATGATGAGACCTTAACAAAGATATTAAATTGGTAGCCAATTTGCACGCGAAAAACCCTCGTTAAATATCAAGCGTTTATTTTCCTTCCATTGAGTGATTCTTTCTCAGATCCGAGATTGGCAGGGGTTTTTTGGCCAAAGTCAAGCCCTTGTCTGTCGAAGATGTGTTTTAATCACGAGGCTTTGTTCCATATCGGTGTCGTGTCCAAGTTGTGTTTTGTTGGCCAAAGTCAAGACCACTTCTTGTCCATTGACATTGATTACGAAGCTTCCATGTCAATGGGTCCGCGCTTGACTGGGATCACTAGGTTTGTTGTGCCAAAGCCAAGGCCTAGTTGATTCAGAGGAAAAAGGTTAGGGTATGCATTCGATGTATAGGCATATATAAGATATATGTTTGGGACTTGGATGTCCACCTACTGGATCTAGGAGTTGGATGAGATCCAATTGATCTTCGAGATCTACCTAGTTAATTATCATACAATTTGTTGGCCAAAGTCAAGATTGTGTGATATTTAACGGGATCCTAGCCCACTAGGAAACACGGTTTCCCGAGTACTCGACAGAGGGTTAGAGGCTCGACGAAAAATAGTGGGAGGCAAGTATTGAATTTGCAACATTTGTTCGAATACTCGCTAAAACGCGCTCATCTAAATTTTACTCGTCATATTAATCAAAAGTATTAGTTGGACTAATATTTTATGTTGTTTTAAAAATATATATAGTTGGACTATATACAAACTCATTCAATATATAGTTGATTTTATAATTGGATTATAGTAATCAATATAATTGAATTAAATAATAGTTGATTTTATAATTGGATTATAGTAATCAATTTAAAATTATAGTTGATTAAATATTGGATTATTGTAATCATTATAATAAAGTACCTTATTAATTGATTAAATAGTTGGACTATTGAAATCAAGAAAGATTGAAAATTGAAAGTTGAATATTTAAAATATATATCCTTGGATTAAATGTTTTAAATGATTTAATTTTCATATTGGAATAAATAATAGGTTACTTATTTGATAAAAACTTATTATGACTAGGCCCATAATTAAGCAAATAAGTAGAGCATAAAATCTTTGGAAGATTTATGTGATGATGACTTTAGTGCTTAATTTAATATACTTGACAATAAATCTATCTTTAGATTTAAAAGTATTAAACTGCAATTAATAATTCTTAGAGAATTGATTTGACTATTCTAGAGGTGAAAAGTCAAAGTTTGCAATTGGGCGTGTTGCACAAGGTGCACATCGTTTCGATATTCCAAAACCCAAGGCTTGGCCAAAGGTTTCTGAAATATTGAAAAGGATAATTGACATATCCCAAAGTGACTACCATTTGGATATGGCAGACACGAAGGAATTAAAGAAAGGGCAAGGCTCTGACTTTAAAAATGTTTGTCAAAGTTATGTTCACTACTAGTATTGAAATTAGATTTTAAATACTTAGTGTGGTACATAAAATATATGTATTGATGTTCAGAATCTGCTTTGAGCAGGATACTGACTTCAAGCTGAGATTGTTCTGCGAATCGGAAACGGGACGAAAGTCGCTGTTTCGACCGTAGATACCTAAGTTTAGGAACTACCCTTCGGGTGTGTACTTAAATTAGGAACTGTTATAATGTAACTAGTTTGACTAGAGACATTATCTCTATATCAGTGTTTAATCCATTGTGGATAAACCTTTATATTCTAGAACACTAAGTGTTTCATTATATAAAGATGATACTGAGATAAACACATTAGATGTGAATAACAGAATTTATATTTTGAATATAATTGAAATCTCAAAACATATAAAATGACAAATAAATAGCTCAAATTGATTTGATCAAGTAGAGACTTATTTGTGGCATTGTTGTCTAGGACACAATTAAACAAGACTCGTATATCCGCACTTTTGAAGAGTGGGTACTAGGACTGATTTGACTATTCAAATAAAGTCTACGAATCTAGTTTGTTAGGTAAAGTACCTAAAACACTGTTTACTTGGTAATAGTGTAAGTGCCACCGATCTGTTAGCCCTATTCATGGTGAAGTTAGTGGGCCCATATCTAGCTAGGCTAGATGTGAACATGAATATTTCGTGACCTTAACGGATGTGGCATCACGTTATGGTTATGTGTTTCTTTTGAAGAACACAGATCGGAAACTATTAGAGTTTCGACACGAAGTAGATAAACAGATCGGCTATAGTATTATACCGTCACGGTAAGACCGTAATGGAAAATACTTAAGCAGTAAGTTTCAAACATACATGAAAGAGTATAGTATTCTTTCAGATGAGGACTCCTCCCGAGACACGTCAGTTAGACGGTGTGTCCGAACGAAAACAAATTTTGTTGGACATGATAAGGTTTATCACGAGTCGCTCTGAGCTATCATTTCCTTCAACAGATATGTATTAACAGTGCAAAACTTATTTAGAATAAGGTTCCATATAAATCTGTTTGACAGATATCATATAGGATATGAACAGGAAAGAAACAGGGTTTCTCATTCCTAATAATTTGGGTATGCCGGGCATAACGTTTGGATGATACCAAACTAGAACCCAAATTGGATAAGTGCCAATAATAGTTATCCTAAGGGAAACCATAAGTATAGTACTTATAAATCTCACATGAGAACAATATAATTGTTGCTCACCATGCGGTTTTTCCTAAGAGGAACACCGATATGCAGTGGTCAGTGGGAGGATAGTGATACTCGATGAAAATCGGAGTAATACTATTCGAGGCACGAAGTCCTTAATGGAACCACAAACAGTTCATCAATGATGAATCTGTAACATTAATCTTCGAATACACAAGAACCGCGTAGATCGGAGAGAATCAGAAACAACCTGGGGTATGGGTTTCTGATGTAACTCTTAAAGATGTAAATCTTATGGAGGTATACCAACCGACTACGTACGAGGAAGTGATACAAGGTATCGACTCCCTATTATGGCAAAGTGCCATGAGTTCGAAATGGATTCCATGTATAACAACTATGTTGGGATACTAGTTGTTGTACCGCAAGGCATTATGCCTATTGGTACAGTAAACGTCTTCAAGGAAGACATACATGGATGGCAACATACCAACGTACAAAGCTAGGCTTTTGACGGAAAGGTATCGTTATCAACATTGTGTTGATTACGGTTCAACCTTTTACCTGTTGCCATGGTAAATCCATTTTGAAGATGCTTGTAGATACTGTAATTTTCATTTATGAAATGTGTCAGTTAATGATCAAAATCGCTTTCCTGAAAAGGAAACCTTTGGAGGATGCTTACAACATCCTGACGATTTTGTATAACCGACAAACAAGGTTTGCGGGTTATTCGATCCATGTTTGGATTGAAGCAAGCATAAGGTTCTTGGAACTGTCGTTTTGAAATAATCATAATGGTTAATGATTTGATTCAAAACGAAATGATTCTTGTGTATATAAGGAGGTTAGTGGGAGCGCACTGACAAGAAATTCCCATAAAGCAATTGGTGAAAGCTTGGCTTTCATAGAAATTCTCCGTAGAATTCTGGGGAGTAACAACCTTTATTCAAGGAATAAAGATCTACTGGGATAGATTTGGAGTTGTTAACACTCTCTGGAAATTGTACATTTAAAATGTACTTGATTGGTGTCTCATACGCTTCGAGCATATGGAGTCACAATCGGGTCAATCCAAGTGATAGTCACTGGATTGAAGTTAAGGACATCTGTTAGTATCTTAGAGAACTAAAGATGCTGTCTTAAACTATGGAGAAGGAGAACTTGAAGTGACTGGGATCACTGCTGCAAGTTTCCAAACAGTTTAAATACTACGGTACTATAAAGTTGAAAAATGGGACAGTGAGCTGGAAATCTTCCGAGCAAGATACTGTTGCCGAATAAACAACAAATGCGGATTATTGCTGCAGCTGAGGCAGCAATAGAAGCCATTTGGGTCGAAAATAAATCTAATTAGATTAGATATAGTTCTGTTAGCAGCTGAGCTAGGCGTCAGCACAAGGCTAAAGAATAAAGGTCTCATCACGATCGACGATCCATATATACTTCTATATTCATCTGATTCGTTCGGATCATACATCGTGGCGATGTGATGATCGTATAAATCGCGTCAGACGATAATCATGAAAATCCGCTGACGAAAACCTTTCCTCAGCAATTTGAGCAAACCGTACATAGTTCGGGTGTTCGACACTTGAGTGACTGGCTATGTGCCAAGTGGGAGATTGTTGGATAATATGACCCATAGCGTCACTATTTGTACAGATCATAGTGTGTTGTACAAATTAACTATGTGACAAGGAAATTGCACTCTCATCATTTGTGATTAGATCACCTTAGATATATAAATGAAGAGAGGTCCCTATGATTAGTTCCTGGATTGAGAATGATATGAGACAGTATCAGTCCACGAAGGATTAATCATTAATCCCTAGCCGGAGTATTATCGAGACTGGACATCGATAATGCGGAATAGGCTAGTATTGCACTTGTGCGCGTTGTGAGGGCACAACGTCATAGTTCTCATATATAAGTATTGGATACTTATGCAAGTGCGATAGGAGGTTGTGTTTCACCGATGGTACGGGAAACAGCTTCGCTCTGGATAGACCCCTCGGAATCCCATTGGTATTATGACTATGTGTCTATGGGAGTCCGACATCAGGGTAGGTGTGTATGGTCTTAACCTGAGACTTGCACCGCTAATGCTTACGACAATCAATATACTTTAGTTGAGGTCGTCTAGGACTCTAACCGGTTCTGTGTACGCCAATGCTGGGTATATTGAGAATCGTAGAGTATTGGGTGTGATGTCAAGACGGAAGTATCACTCCAGTCATAGTGGAGATGATGTCACGCAGGATACGGTATTAGTGCTCTTAAGTGCTGGCCGGCCATCGGGATATTATGACAAGGTCATGTATATCCGATTATAGAGACTAGTTACCAGACATCCGACATGTGCTTCGGACGGGGCAGACACTTATCCAGCCCCAGCCCTAGCACGTGACTATCCGATACTGGGCCGATATACACAATACTTGGTATACTACGCTTGATATAGATCTTAAATATTCTTAGATGAATATGACCGGAGAATTGGATAGACTTCGTGCTTTGCTAGAACCGATCTTGTCTCGTAAATCGGTAGAACGTAGTACTTGGTACGTACGTGATTCGGATATCCGACGACCGTATTTACTGCCGAATTATCCGGGGATCTCATGGGTCGCTTCCCCGCGATAATGCACCGATGACGCATAACTCGCACTCATTAATAATCTGGGATTATATAGAAGAAGAGAGAAAATTAATCTAGGATTAATTACGGAGATATTTTATCTAGGATAAAATATCGTCTAGAGAGAGATCGATTAATTTGGAATTAATCGATAAATTAATATATTCGATATATTAAACGAAATTGGATTTCGACGCGAAATTGAAATTGGATTTTAATTCGGGCGAACGAATTAATAATTTTCGTTAGCGACGTGAATAGTGAATTCGCTAGGCGTAATCATTTAATTACGACGCGACGGAAAACTCGCTAATTAGGAATTAGCGAACCGAGCCCGAGTGTGATTGCGAGCGCATTCGTATTTCGAATTCGAGTGCGGCGCGCAAGTCACATCAAGCGTCAAATCATTCGTCACATCAAGCGTCAAATCAAATGTCACTTTGAGTGATGTGATTGATTGATTGAAAGACTTACATCACTTTATTAAAGTAATGAATAGTTGATGTAAGTTTTTAATAGTGTTGGTGTTGGAGAAAGCCATTTCCATTTGATTTTTTTGATAAATAAAATGGTATATGCTTATTATTTTTGGAAAATATATAAAGCAAATTTGGTAATTCATTTTACCAAGTCAACCAATCAACCACTTCCTCCATTTCTTCTCTCTTTCTCACGCCCAAAATGGGCTCATCCCTTCTTCTTCACAGCTCACTGCCGTGAGCTTCAAGGGAAGCATGAGTGTGTTTTTGTGGCAAAAACACAAGTGCTAGCACACTTACGAGACTTGCGAAGGTGTTAGGGAGGTTCACCCATGAGGCGGGATCCGTTCGACGAAGCTTGGAGCTTGACGAAGGACCATTTTTACGCCCAAATCTTGAGCAACATCACTGCAGTTCACGCCCAAAACAGTGAGGAATTTCGAATTTTTTTGCTTGCTTGCCGCATCTCTCAACCGATCGATTGAGTATTCCGCTACCTCCGTTGATGTGTTCACACAATATTTTCATTGCTTGTTTGATCTTGGGGACCTAGATTTCCCCAAGAATGCTCTACTTTTCTTTTTCTTCTTCGTGCAGGAATTATATGTGATTGCCTTGATCTTTAGAGTCTAACCTCTATTCCGCCCATTCCCCACTGTATGACCAAGCAATTTCCCCGATGTCACTCCAAACCACACTTCTTGGGATTAAGCCGCAGGTTGTAATCTGTCAACTCTCTGAAGGAACCTCTTCCAGTGCTTCAATATCCCAACTCTTGTCTCTGATTTCACCATCATGTCATCCACATACACCTCAATCTCTTTGTGCATCAAGTCTTGGAAAACTGTAGTGGCCATCCGCTGATAAGTAGCCCCCGCATTCTTAGAAGCCCAAACGGCATACCTTGTAGGCAATAAGTACCCTCACTCAGTAACAAATGCATTCTTATTGTTTGTCTTCCTCAGCCATGAGAACCTGATTGTAACCTGAAAATCCATCTGTAAATGAATACATAGCAGATAAAGCCGCACTATCAACCAGAACATCTATATGCGGCAAAGGAAAATCATCTTTCGGACAAGCCTTGTTGAGATCTATGTAGTCTACACACATTCTGACCTTCCCATCTTTCTTTGGTACCGACACTATATTAGCCAACACTCTGGATATTTTACTACTTCTAGGAACCCCACAGCTATCTGTTTCTTAACCTCCTCTCTGACTTTCTCAGCCCATTCTGGTCTCATCGTCGGAGTTTCTGTTTTACTGGCCTCATATTCGGATAAGTTGGTATTGTGTGTTGGGCAATGTTTCTGTCTACCCCAGGCATATCCTCATAGGACCAAGCAAACACTTTGGCATATCTGACCACACTTCTTCTAGTTTCTCCCTTTCTTCGGAGGTTACTTCACTTGCAATCAAAATTCCTTGGGGTTCTCAAGTGTACCCAAGTTAAATGCAGTAGTTCTGGCTGAACTGATGTCAAATATGCTTGATTCGTGCAGGTAAATGGAAATGACTCAGGCAAGTAAGCAAAAGAGATGTCTTTATTATTGGATAATGCAGAAGTACATTCAAACAAATCAGGAAGGTAATTGTCTTCATCATCTATAGACACTTCTTCCTCTGCAACCAAATTTTCCTCAGGCTTTTGTCTTCTCCCAGAGTCAGGCCCTCCAACTTATCAGTTCTTCCTCCCAATTCTCTTCTTCTTTCTTCATAATTTCTTCAACTATCGGCTTCTTACCCAACATATCCTGGAAGATCTCAAACCAAGGTACCACAATTCCATTAACTCCCACAGGTTCAGGTTCCCCTTGATATCTGAAGCTTTCACAAAACATTCCATCAGTTTTAGGCCCTTTTTCTTGACCTTTGGCTTTTCTTCATCAGACTTGTACCTCAAACCCTTCCGAGTAGTCCGTCCTCTGAAATCTGGTAGTTTTGAACCTTTACCGGCTCAAACTTCATTTTCTCCATAATTCTAGCCACCCTAGGATCCACCCACTCCTCAAAAGTAGCTGACACCTGAAACCTCGTGAAAGGTTGTATCTCCAAGGCAGCCACGACATTATCTAACTCAGCCCGGGATAGTAACAACTTCTCCCTCATACGGGAACTTGATCATCTGATGTAAAGTGGAAGGCACGCCCCCAAGTTTGTGAAACCAAGGCCTTCCCAACAATAAGGCGAAAGTAGCCGGGATGTCCAGTACTGTGAACTCAACCTCATCTTCAATCGGTCCTACCTTGACCATAGCCACAAAGGTACCCTCAACTCCCCTTTTTCTGTCATCATAAGCCTTAATAGTCATACTGGAGGGGTCCAGTGTGTTGCTTTCATACCCCATCTTGCCAGAATTTTCAGCGGGCACACATTGATGGACGAACCGTCATCCACCATTACACATGAAGTTCCCTTGCCCCCACATCGGCCTTGATAAATAGAGGCCTGTTATGATTCCTCCCTCTGCTGGGAGTTCATCCTCAGAAAAAGATATCTGCAAAGCTTCCTTTCTAAACCGACCCAACAAACATTGCGGGTTGGCGTCTTCCGGTACCACAATCTTGCTCAAAGCCTCAACCATGGCTTGCCTATGCTCCCGAGATGCACATAACAGTTCCCAGATACTCACTTGTGCTATAGTCTTCCTCAATTGCCTCACACTATATCCCCCTCAGTATTTTCTGTAGTCTCAACCACTTCTCTACCATCTGTCAAAACTTCCTTACCCTTTTCTGCCATATCATTGTAAAAACGACCGCTACGTGTCATTCCCCTTACTTCTTCCTCATCACTGCTAGAGAAATCAAGCCAAAAGCTTTTCCCCTGCTCAGTCTCATCTTCACTAGTACTATCCCAGATTCCCAGGCAAAAGGCTTGAGGGTGAAGGATTTTAGGACAAGGTCTTCTAGGAGGCCAGAATGATCATATAGGCTGGTGGTGGTACGGCACGTTAGTTGGGTAAGGGGTTTCTGTGTTGGTCAGGCTATCCTGTTTCTGGGGCAGGTTTTTTCTTGGAGTCTATTAGGTCTTGGATTTCATGGCGGAGTCGGGCGCCGTTGTTTGTGTCATGGCCCTTTTGTTGGTGAAAGTGACAGTAAATGCTTAGGTTATAATGTGATGGTAGGGGATTGGGTAATGGTTTGGCTTCCAAGGGTTTTAAGAGCCCTTGCCTCTTCAGTTTCTCTAGCACCTTTGACGGGTCTTCCCAAGTTGGAAAATCGCCGATTTCGGATATCGACAATCTCAGCAGAAACGGGCTTTGTTCCCGATGTTCCTCCAATGAGCCTCCTGTTCAGACCATAGAACTTTCTATTCTCGGCCTCTTCTTCTTCAATATCCATGACAGTTTCCCTCAACTGCCGAAAGTCTGCAATCATGGTCATCCTCCTCAACTTGCTGTAAATAGAGGGCTTGGTGCCCTTGATGATCATTTTAATCTGATCCTTCTCCGAAGGCCTAGTCTGCATCCTCAACAACTGACCCCTCCACCAGTCCACATACTCCTTAAAACTCTCATCCGATTTCTGCTTAACATTCTCTAGATCACGGAGTGACAGATCGATCTCTAGGTCAGTGACATACTGCTTCAGGAAGGCATCAGCCAACTCCCTCCAATCTTCCTTCACTTTCTTCTCCAAACTGTGGTACCATACCACGGGAGCTCCCTCGAGCGACATTCCAAACATCTTTTGCACTTGGCGTTGAGACAGGCCAACTGAACTCATGACTGATACAAACTGTCAGAGATGCACCCTTGGATCCCCATTCCCATTAAACTTAGCCATATCAGGCATCTTGAACTGTGCCGACAACTGTTCCTCGAAAGTCAGTGTGTCATAATCTAGTAAATCCTCATTCTTACCCCTCATCTTGCCGGTGACTGACTCAACCTGATCCCGAAGTTTCTGTAACTCTGTCTGAGACCCAGATACTCTGCCTGCTGCATAATCTGCCATATCATCATCAAAAGTGGGGATATCATCCCCCAATCTGTTCGGAGGTTCCTCTTGCCTCACATCCCCAGAACTAACCCCGGCACGAGACCCAGCTATACCAACCACAACAGTAGTCAAAGCTTGCACTGTTCAGTGACTTGGCGAGACCATTCTCTAACTGATCCATACGGGATATCTCATTACCAGATTCACTCATGACTGTTACTGTTCTTTTAATGAGCCTTGTTCCTTCTCTAACAAACGGTATCTATGATGTCTTTTTGAGACATAGAAGGTGTTAACATGACCTATGTATGTATGAGGTGCATGAGATGCATGTAACATATATAACATATTTAATTAACTAAAATCTTCAAACAAATCGGCCCATTATCATTTTAGAAGCTTTTGGGCTAACTGTCATAGGAGTGAACCCGTCCCAGTTTAAATGGCCCAACGAGTTCACATCTCATGGCAAGGAGCCCAACTAAATCCAAATGGTAATGTTCTGAACATAAGCACAAAGTTGTTGGATAATATGACCCATAGCGTCACTATTTGCACAGATCATTGTGTTGTTGTAGCAAATTAACTATGTAATAAGGAAATTGCACTCTCATCATTTGTGATTAGATCACCATAGATATATAATGAAGAGAGGTCCCTATGATTAGTTCCTGGATTGAGATGATATGAGACAGTATCAGTCCACGAAGGATTAATCATTAAATATCCCTAGCCGTAGTATTATCGAGACTGGACATCGATAATGCGGAATAGGCTAGTATTGCACTTGTGCGCGTTGTGAGGGCACAACGGCATAGTTCTCATATATATAAGTATTGGATACTTGTGCAAGTGCGATAGGAGGTCGTGTTTCACCGATGGTACGGGAAACAGCTTCGCTCTGGATAGACCCTTCGGAATCCCATTGGTATTATGACTAGGTGTCTATGGGAGGCCGAAATCAAGGTAGGTGTGTATAGTCTTAACCTGAGACTTACATCGCTAATACTTACGACAATCGGTAACTTTGGTTTTGGTGGTGGGGGATCTTAACTGGTTCTGTGTTCACCTCTTCTGGGTTTATCAGAGAATCGTAGTGTATTGGATGTGATGTCAAGACGGAAGTGTCACTCCAGTCATAATGGAGATGATGTCACGCAGGATACGGTATTAGTGCTCTTAAAGTGATGCGCATCTAATCGTGATATTATGACCAGGTCATGAATATCCGATTATAGAGACTAGTTACCAGACATCCGATATGTGTTTCGGACGGGG